>PVIH01003105.1:0-89090 GCA_004025045.1 Sigmodon hispidus
AAAAAAAAAAAAAAAAAAAAAAAAAAAAAAAAAAAAAAAAAAAAAAAAAAAAAAAAAAAAAAAAAAAAAAAAAAAAAAAAAAAAAAAAAAAAAAAAAAAAAAAAAAAAAAAAAAAAAAAAAAAAAAGAAAATAAGAAAAAGAATAATCATATTTCTGGTGAAATATAGAATATGTTTGTTGGATTAAAGAAATACAAGGCAAAAGACCACCAAATCAGTGCAGGCAGAGACACTGTCAGCAATAATATATTTGCTTGACTTGGGCTACTTAGGCTGGAATTGGGAGCCTTGAAAGAAGAGGGAAATAATACAACAAAACATTTTCTTGAAGAAAAGTGACTAAGCTACCCAGTTTTCGGAACATATATATCAGCACACTTTAAAAGTTCAGTGTACCTCTGGAATTATAAACATGACCCTGAGGTTTCTGGGTCTGTTGGCGAGCCGGGCTTCTTTTTTCTGACATCTTAGGAAGGCTGCGGTGGTTGTTGCCACTCTCCCTGCTCCACCGTGCCTCCCAAAGGTGACAAGAAGAAGAAAGATGCAAAAAAGTAGACCAAAAAGGACAAAAACCCAGTAAATAAGTCGGGTGGCGAGACCAAAAAGAAGTGGTCCAAGGGCAAAGTTCGAGACAAGCTCAACAATCTAGTCCTATTTGACAAAGCTACATATGACAAACACTGTAAGGAAGTTCACCAAATTTCTTTTATTGATATCTTATATACAGATTCAGCATTTACTGTAAGAATGTGGCAAAACAGGTACATTATCATTACCTAAAATTCATACTTGATTAGGATTTTTTTATTTAGAACATTATGTTGTTACTGCAAGGTAGCACAATACTTACCATTGTTCAAACTGAACTTGACCACATATTACAAGGATTTTTAAGTGTACCTACTATAAAATAACAGATACACAGTTCCACAGTGTGATCTTAGAAATAACATCTCTATGTTTGTCCCACATTTAAGAAGTAGGCAGCTGTGCTTTGGAGCATATGAATGGCTTGGAGACATCTGCTGGAAAGATTTTCATCTTTTCCTCATATAATTTATTTAGCCATTAATTTAGATTAATGTACATTATAGCACATATTTAATTTATACTTTGATTTATAATTTAATTCTCATTTATTTTCTTGCTTAGAATTTTTCAGGTTTAGTCACTGGAACCTTTTTAAATAAGTTTATTAAGTTAAGTGTCCTTTTGCATACTGTCGGCTGGCTTCCTAAGGTTTCTATAACAAAGTCTAGCGAAGGTGCTGGCAGTTGCGCTCCCTGAAGATTGTTAGGAAGAAACCTTCAAGTCTATCCCAGCTTTTGTGGTTGCTAACATTCCTCAAACTGTAATATGTAAGTCACATTCATCTATATTTTGATAAATTATTCTCCCCTCTATGTGTCTTTTTTTTCTCCTGTTTTAACTACACATAATAGGACCCCATTTTCCCTCAGGCCTATATTTTCTGATATAATACCATCTTAAGTATCTCCAAGCCATCAAAGCAAGGTAACATTATGAGATATTGGGATACTGGTTGTGTGCTAAGTCAGTGGGAGGTCACTGTTAAATATATCGTAGTCCCACTATTGTAGAGTTTGGGAGAGCTTATTCTTTCTTTCAAAGATGGCCTCAGTGCCAATATATAGCCTAGATCTAGGTTAAGAGCACTGTCTGCTCTTCCAGAGGACCCCGGTTCAATTCCCAGCACCCACATGGCAGCTAACAACTGTCTGTAGTTCCAGTTCCAAGCAAACATCAAGGCAAATAAATAAATAAATAAAGTTTTTTTTAAAAAAAAAGAAAAGAAACTGTCTGGTTTTTGTTTTTTGTTTTTTTTTTTCCCTAGCATTCTCAGGGAAAATTTTTTTTCCCTATTCATTCTCAGAAGACTGAACTCACAGTCTTCTGACTTGGTCTCTTAAGTTTTAGGATTACAAGTTTTACAACACATCTAAAATTTTTGAAACATATTACCAATATCTAGTATCATTTTTTCATATTTACTGTGCTAGACCTAGAGTTGACCTCCAGGAAATGAAGGCCTGTTTTATTAGCAGCTGGTAACTGAATCCAAGATTACTACTACCCAATAAAGGTTATTGGGGTTATATTTTTCTAGGTTCTTAAATTTTGGCTTTATATAGTCAATTATATACATATATCTTATATAAATTTGTATATTTCTTTGTACTGGGTTATAATTAATTTTAATGTAACTTGCCACAAATTAAAATCACATGAACTAGTATCCTAATTATCTTGGTTGATGTGTGAAGGCCTACCTCAGTTTTGGCTGGTACTTTCTGGTGGAAGCCTAGACAGAAACGAGTATTTCAGAAGGAAGTTTTTCTTGCCTTTTACTTGATTGGGCTCTCTTGCCATAGAGCTGATTTGTTTCTTAGTTAGCACTGCTGCTGATCCTTTTCCTAACAGTAGAACCAGAATCTCCAAGTTTTTGTGGTGGAAAAGGGACAGGTGGCACTCCAGGAAACTTCTGGGCTGCTAAGTGCAAGACTAGGACTACTAAGGCACGCTGCTCTGAGGCTGAATGACTACTGGTTATTGCCATCCCCTGTGAAAAACAGCTATTCTGGAACTGCTCCGATTCATGAAGCAACTAGCTTTAAGGGCCTACTGAGTTCCCTAGAGCCATTGTCTCCAGTGTGATTGGCCATTGTGACTATTTTAAAGTTGACATAATGAGTCTCCATGGTTGTATTCCTCTAGAGAACTATCATTTTGTATATTGTAGAAATTATTTCTTATGTATAAACTTCTAAGTCTAATTCACTACTGCATACCACTCTATCATTTTCCTCTTGCATAACTGTAACCTCCGATTCAAACAATGAGAAACACTGTTTCCATCACTCATCCCCTATTTCTTAACTGTCTAACTTATTTATATTTGCATAGAGATCACAGATTCATACTTTGGCAGGAAACAAGTTCATCAATTCAGCTATTGCACATATATGCATTTTTTGTCTTCTATAGAGACCACTTTTTTTCTAAACCTTCTTATGTTGTAAAGCTATTGCTTTCTAATTGAAACATTCTGTCCTAGAGAGAGAAGGAAGACTCACAGGTCTCAAGAAGCTCTGGAAAATTATAAGGCTCAGGAATTTCTTAAAATTTACAGGGTCTATGAAGTTAAGAAAGATACAATTTTCTTGAGGCTCCTAACTTAGCTTATGTAGTCAGTAAAAAAGTGTCTGAATGTTGAGTAGATGGCTCAGGGAGTAAGAGTTTTGTACAAGAAAAATCTAAGTATAAATTCCTACCAACTACAAAAAAGGTGTGCATGATTATGTGCAAGCCTATAACACAAAAGTATAAACAGCAGAGACAGAAATCTTACTGGGACAATAATCTGCCTTCAGGTTTAGAGAAAGACCCCATCTCAGGGTATATAAGGGGGTATATTAGTTGCTTTTCTAATGCTTTGCCAAAATACTGTGACTAAAAGCAAATGAAGAAAGAAAGTATTTATTTAGCTTTTAGTTCCAGAGGTATAGAATCCATTATGGTGTGGAAGGCATAGCAGGAAGAATAAGGAACAAAGAAATCACACTTTTGTCCATGCAAGAAGCAGAATAACCAAACAGTAAGTGAGGAGAGGCCATAAACTCTGAAAAAAAACATCCTAGGGACATACTTTTTCTAATAAGTTTCCATATATTAAAGTATCCATAACATCTCTGGATAGTACTACCAATGAGCAATGAAATGTTTAAATGAATGAGATACTAGAGGTGTTTTTCATTCAGACCATGACATTGTGTCAAACAGAATTATGATTTTGTCTTCATTTGGAAATTATGCATGACATAAGGAGATATGATTGGATATCAGATTGACAAAGGGCAGATGTGTTATGGTGAATCTTGATTGCCAGTTTACCTAGAACTGGAATAAACTAAAACATAAGTCACTGGAACTCCATGAGAAACATTCTTGGTAAGATTATTTGAAGTGGGCATGTTCACTCTAAATGATGTTAGCCAAGATATAAAAACAAACAAAGAAACAAAAAACCAAACAACAACAAAAATGTGATTTTTGCGTTCACTTTTAATGAAAAGTTTGTCTATTGTGCTTCTGAGGAGTTCTATTGCTTATTTTAGGACCAGATTCTTTGTGTTTCTAATAAAAACTGAAGACCAGCAGCTCTCCAGGCATATTTCATGACTTCTGGTCCTGACTGAGACAGCTGAGACATCCAGCATTGTGAACTGTGCACATAGCAGATTCTCTGCTGTTTTTTAGCGTGAGACAGCCATTGATGGACTAACTAGCACATATTGTCAAAATCAATCTCATAAAATTCTTTTATTTAACGAACCCTGACTAATGCAAACTCCTCTGATGGACTCTATGAACTCATAGGCATACACATCCACACACATATATGCATATGTAATACACATATAGAGAGTGAAAAAACCAAAAAAAGTCTGAATAATCTTGTTTAGTTAGTTTTCAGCTGCTCAAACAAAGTAGCAGAAATCTGAGAAATAAGACGCTATTAAAGTTCATTTAGCCTTTGGTTTTTGAAATCTGAGCTCTCAAAGAACATGAGGCCCACAACTGATGAGATTCTTCATGCTGCATTGTAGCTTGAAGAAGAGCAAGCCCAGCCAGTGCACAAGACAGAGAAAGAGCACTAAGGTTTTATGGTTGATAATGGTATAATTACACTCATGAGAACATAGCCTAACCAATTCATGGAGGCTCATTCTTCTAAAACTATCACGTTGGAATGAAGTGTCAGCATGAATTTAAAGGGGATATCAAAATTATAGACATTCCAATCCTGGCTATACAGCATTGTATTCACCTATTAAAAGAGATCTTAAATGATTCCAGTGTTTGGTGATTATGAATAAAACTTCAGTAAGTATTTATACAGCAGTTTTTGGGTGACACAGGTTTTCAAGACAATTGGGCGAACAACAAGAGGTATGGTTGTGGTATTATTTTGTAAAGCTGTTTAGTTTTGTCAAAAATCTTCAGACTTTCTTGCAAAGTAGCTCTATATTTTGCAATACCCACTAGCAATTCATTCTGTATCTTCACCAGCAAGTGGTATCTGGCTTTGGGGTTTCAGCTACTCTAACAGGAGTGCCAGCTGCCACATTAGGGTATTTTTGAGAAGTTGCCTCGCAGGTACAAGGGAAGAGAAGCAGGAGAAAAAAATGAATGACCCTCCTCGTGGTGTCTCCTTATAAGAGAAAAGGTGAAAACAGATTTACATAGCCACACCTAGGGGCGTGCCCTCCATATGTGGTGTGTTCTGCCCACTCTGTGCCAGGTTGTTGAACTAGCAAGTTTACCACATAGCTGCTACATGCCAGGAATTCTTACACTAATGAAAAGGGGGGAAAAGTCACCAAAAGGTTTTATAAAAATTTAAAATTGTGAAATAACTAAATGGTTAGATGTTTGCTTTCACAAAACCTGAGGTTCAGTCATCATCTCCCCTCCTTCAAAATGTGATTCAACTTTATGCTATAAATATATTGACATACTGGGATTTGACCAGGAGTGGAGACTGATCCAAGCATTATTGGGTCAGTGGGACCATAGGACTGTCTGCTCCCTGCCCAGGGAGGGGATGGGGAGTTGCAGAGAATAAAAATGACCAGATGTGGTGGGAGGGGGAAGGGACCTTGAATAAGGGTATACAGGGATGGAAAAAAAATTCAGAGGGAAAGCTGAACACAAAGTAAATATATGTGTAGCAATCTTATTTGCATTATCACCCTTGATAAGTCATGCTTATGATTTTTATCTTCTTTATAGTTATTGTTAACTTTTCAGCATTTTAAATTCATTTTACTGTTTTTTGATAAATACAAAATAAATAAAGAAAAAAAACCAAACCAAAACAAAACAAAAAAATATATTGACATACATGAAAATAAATTGTGCAAATGAACTGAAAGCTGAAGAAAGACAGAGCAGGCAAACAATAAGCCTGTTTCTCCAACTGGCTTTGTTTTATAAATGTGTAAATCTGCACAT
Organism: Sigmodon hispidus; assembly: GCA_004025045.1. Classification (NCBI taxonomy): domain Eukaryota; kingdom Metazoa; phylum Chordata; class Mammalia; order Rodentia; family Cricetidae; genus Sigmodon; species Sigmodon hispidus. The sequence goes on from PVIH01003105.1 coordinate 6,037, forward strand.
TTTTCTATAACATGTACTGTAGATATATTTATTATCTAGACTTACATGAAAGTTCAATAAGTTAATAATTGTACACATCCCAAAACATCCTGATATTGAAGAGAGTAAACTTAGCTCAAGAAACCCCATTTTGTATTCTAGTAGCCACAGAGGTTAAAATAGAGTTAGTTCAGTTTCACATTCCTGGAAGGGGCTTGCCCAGTTCCAAGAAAGAATGAGCTAAACCTACCAAGGACACCTGGATGATCCAACCCTCAGGCAGTAAAAACCTGCCAGCCACACCACCCAGGTGAGGTCCAGAAATGTTAAGCTGTAAAAGGTCCCTGAGCATGAGTTTATCCACAGCACACCTGCACCCTTGATGCCAAGTAACCCTGCCTTGTGATTTTTGCCCTTAAAAACCCAGCTTGCAAAGGGGCAACACCTCCTCTGGCCTCTGTCATGCCTGTGTGCCAGACAGAGGTCCTTGTCATGGCACTCATAATTTTCAATAAACCTTGCTTTTGCATTTCAGAGAGTTTGTGCCTCTGGTGATCTTTTGTGGGGCCTCGTGACCAGGGCCCAACAATATGTAATATGTATTATTATAGCTTTGTGATTCTTTTTTTATTTACTTATAAAATAAAGTCTTTTATTTATGTATTCCTTTGTTCCCTCTCCCTTCCTTCCCCCCAATTCTTCCCAGTCAGCCTTCAAGCCTCCCTCCTCCCCATCCCCCATCCCCTCCCCCAAAAGGGCAAGAAGTCCCAAGGTGGATCAAGTCAGCATGATGCATCCACTCTGGGCTAGTCCAGTTTTCTCGTCCTAATATCAAGACTGGGTTAGGTGTTCCTCTGGAGGGAATGGGCTCCAAAGTGTCAGCCCATGCCTTTTGATTCTTAAGAAAGGCCTTTATAAATCATTGGTTTTCACCGAAACTTGCTGTTGTACCCTGGTTGAGAGGCCCCCAAACAGATCACCAGAGGCTTGAACTCTATAAATTTAAAAGCAAGGTTTATTGAAAAACATAAGTCAGGACAAGAACCTCGGTGGCAGTGGCCAGAGAAAGTACCTGCCCTTCTGCAAGCTGAGGTTTTAAAGGCAAAAAAAAAAAAAAAAAAAGAAAAAGAAAAAGAAAAGGAAATTAGGGGTTTTAATATGGATACAATTAACTTGTTTAGTTGGAGACTTTCCAGAATTCTTCTGTTAGCTTAGCTGTTTGCCAAACCTTCCCAAGATTATCTCCTGGGTGGGGGCATTCCATGGCTGTCAGATGACCCCAGGCTACCTTTAGTACTGAAACAACCTATGGTTAATTTAACTACTATCGGATAGTCCCCAGGCTACCTCTCCTGTTTGTACTTTTCAGCCTATTTCACACTGAAACTACAGATTCAAAAATGGTGGTGCCTTTCTGGTTCTTCATTGTGAATATTAAAACTTTTATTTGAGGTAAATTTGTCCAAAGAAACCACAAATATAAGTTGATCAAGACTGTTAATTAGTCAAGATGAGAGATCTGTACAGGAACGACAGGATTAACCTCTGACATGATCATGAGGCCTCAACACCCTCTATCTCAGGTCGTAGAATAGAGATGTCTTATTCAGAGAAAAGAACCTAATAAATTATTAAAAATCAATGTTCTATTTACAGACACAGTGGTAGTGATAAAATATCATTGTCAAGGACAATATTTATGCAGCCTCTGAAAAAGCTAATAAGTCCTCAGAAGGTGAGCTATTCTCAAAGAGTATCTACATGTGCTTTAATTGGGCACTGGAAATGAGAAAGATGAATCAAGTCTGCCACACTGAAGGACAGTGCTTGGTCCTAGTTACTGATTTCAGATTTGTAGGTCAAATTTGTAGGAGAAATGATCAATTCAAACATGTTCCTTGAAAGTAAATAACTTTGCTGATTACATAGACACAGATCCACATTCTATGGAGTAGATAATTGCACTACTATGCAAATTTAAATCAAGACAGATAAGTGAGAAACACATACAAGATTACACTCCAGATTACACTGTTACTGAACATCTAACCAATAAAAATCCAATGTCACAAGAATGTTGCATGCTGAGATCAAAAGCTCTATTAAAATTATCTATGTAGATAGTCCTGGTGGGAGTAATACGGGAATACTGTGGACAGTAGACAGCTTATACACAAATGAGAAAAATTGCAGTGAGTTGTTGCAGGTAGTTTCTGGCCCAGACATTCCCATCTAGCCTTGAGATTCAGACCCAATTGCAGCCCCATTGACACTTAGGCTCAAATAATCATACAGATGCTTGTGTTAATTTTAAAGTGTTTGGCATAGGCCCAGGCATGCATATAACTTGCTAACTCTTTACCCTGAAACTAACCCATGACTCTCATCCTGTTCAGCCATGTGGCTCAGTACCTTTTCTTAGAGCAATATTTCAGCTTTCTTTTTTGTTGTTTCTGCTGGCGACTCGTCCAGCTCTCTCTGGCATCTTTGTAGTGTCTCTGTGGCATTGCTTCTCACTGGCAATTGTCTGACATCTCTTCTCTGCTCTGAGATGTTTCCAGAGTTTTTGTAGTCTGGTAGCCTCACCCACACTTCCTGTCTGCCTTCAGCCAATCATCATTTTTATTAAACCAGTAGGAGGAACAATTGTTTACAATGAAACAGAATACAATCCCACTATAGTGGGTTCCAGTAGAACTTGTGTAACCAGGAGTAAAGGTCTGGGAAGCTTTGCTTACACTTCCAAATGGGTTCTGGCAATGTGTATGGCATGCTTAGATCTATTATAATCATCATCCAGTTAGGTACACTGGTGATTGGAGGAGACAGTATGCCACCATTCTCTCACATTTTCACAACCCGTACCAACTAATCTTGAAGATACCAAGGACAGGGATATCAGTTATCTTATTGGGACAAAATTTTTTTAATTCAACCTAGGTTTTATAATTTCCCTACACATGTGTGCTTTATTTTATCCATTACATACTCCCTTTCCCAAATTCTCTAAGAGGGACCTAAAGATACCTATTAGCCTTTTGAAATTATGCTATTTAAAAATAAAGAGACTATGGAAAGTGAGCTAGAACTGGGGGAGGAGAAGAGAAGTTGAAGATTGCAAAGGCTAAGGGATAGGTTGAGACTGGGAGATAGGTGTAACAAAAGACAGTCCGATAATATAGTCAGGAATAAGGGCACAGGGTAATAGATGTGAGAATATATGTTGTCTTGATTTTTTTTCTGATTATAGGAGAATATAAATCAAACCTTTGGTAGGAGGTTGGGAGATACTTCAGCAGTTATAAGTACTGACTAAACTTATGTAGGACTGGAGTATTAAGTTGGCTCATAATCACCTGTAGCTACAGGTCCAGGCAAAGTAATACCCTCTTGTAGTCTCACATATGGCATGCCCACATGTGTGCATGTGTGCGTGCACCCCCTCCAGGAGCACAAATTAACTGAAATGAGACACTGAGTAAAACTTAAATTTTTTGTTCACTGTTTTGAGAATTGTTTGATTCCCAATCATATAATAAAGACCTGAATATGAATTTGGTTAGTAACTCACTAATTATTCACTATAACTTAGTTTCACTGTCTCTCATCCAGATGTAGCTTCACTTTAAAAAATACGAATTTCTATAGCCTCCTGTTTTATTTTACCCTTTTCCTATAGGACTTAGAATGCTGAAGAACTCTCCATTCATTTACAGTTTTATCAGTCTACCTGTTGTCAATCTGTCCTTGGCTTTTTTACTGCCTTTTCACTTGGCACATCAGTGAACCTACAGATAAGATGTGTCTTATTTGGGGTTTCTATTGTTGTAAAGAGACAACATGATCATGGCAACTCTTATAGAGGAAAGCATTTAATTGTAGTGGCTCACTTTCAGTACAATGATTCAGTTCATTATCATTATGGTGGGATTTAATATCATGCTTGCAGACATGGTACTGGAGAAGTAGCTGAGGATCCTACATGTTGTATTCACAGGAAGTGGCTTGGCACATTGGGAGTAGTTTGAGCTTGGGAGACTTCAAAGCCTACCCCACAGAGACACACTTCCTTTAACAAGGCCGTACTTAAGCCAACAAAAGCTGCACCTCCTAATGGTGACACTTTCTTTTACCCAGCACAAGATGTGAACATCATTTCAGCTGACTCCCTGCTCAGCAAGATTTTTTGGGGGGAGAAGCTGTATTCAGAGATCAAGCTACAGTCCCACCCTCTCTTTCCACATACAAACACATATACTAAGCTTTAATTCTCATGGTGCTAGAGTCACAGTTCCAGAGTCACAGAAGACTAACAATCAGGGATACAGAGAATTTACCTTGGCAAATGTGAGCAGAAGGAATTGTCCTAGAAGAGAGAAAAGAAGCTTGGAAGCAAAGAGGGTGGAATTTCCTAGCTCATGATTGTGATTATAGAAGCAGAATTTAGTAAGATCAATGGGAAGGTAGGATTCCATTGCATGAAAACTGGCACTCTTCACCTGACAGAGAGATGACACTTATTTGAGCTACTGGTGCTGTTGTATTGACAGCTTTGTTTCATGATGGCAAAATCTGGGAAAAATTGACTATCCACATTCAAATAACAAGTGGTAGCAATTAGAGTAGGAACTTTTTTCTCCACTAAATCTTTTAGAAACTTATTCTTTTCATTTTTACTTGTGTGCATGTCTGTGTGTGTGTTCATGTTTGAATGTGTGTGGAATCATGTTAATGTAGGTATTCTGTTATGCCCTGATAAAAAGACCCCCAAAAAACCACCACAGAGACCAAATCTCATGTGTAAAAGCAGAAAGCCTTTATTCAAGCTTAAGCTTGCTTTCTCTGTCTGATGCAGAAGTTAGAGCAGAGAGCACCAAGCCTGACCAGAATAGGGGGCTTATCATAGTAGAGGTTGGAGTGAGGGCATTGCTAGGGTTCAGGACTCTGACTGGCTGACATTTGTCTAGTGTTGGAACCTGGCTGCAAAGCCATGTTTGAACTTAAAAGTGCCCTTTTGTTCCCCTCAGTTGTTTTGCAATTTGTGCTTCCTGAGAATGTGTCTTGTGATGGGTTCTCATCCCTGACTGTGGTTTTCCTAGGTGCTGTTTGTGCTGATTAGCTTCCTGGTACAGGGTGACCTTCCTTGACCCCATGTTTTGCAATGGCTAGTAAGGGTATAAAAGCTGTCAGAGTGGAGTGGAATAAAGGCTCCTCCTGCATGAAACCCAAGACAGTATCCTGAGTGTTGTTTTCAACCCTGACGTCCCTCGCCAGTCCAGCTCTTTGCCGTGTAGACGCTGCAAGAGGAGATCCCACCGAGATCTGGAAAGAAGGGAGACAAGGACGGAGTCACCCGGAGTGAGTGAGTGACTTGAAAAGGTAAAGGAACAAGGTATGTACCATGGGAAAGTCAAACTCAAAAGTTCAGTTGGCCACTGAGGTAAAGGAAGTGTTAAACAAGCAAGGAACATGAATTAAGTCTAGTGCGGCACTCGCATCTGTCACCACCATTGCGGAAGCTAGGCCATAGTTCATTGCAGGGGGAGGCCTTAATATCCCTGATTGGGGACAGGTTAAGACAGACTTACAAAGAACTTTAAAAGAAAAAGGGCCGGGGCACATCCCCATTGCTACCTTTTCATTATGGAGGTTAGCTCGAGACGCCTTCCTTACAGATAATGTTAAAGTAAAAGATGTTACTTTCAATTTAAGATATTCCTTGTGTTTTTCAAAAAATAATTCAATAGGAAGGAATGCTAGTGGGTTTGATGGTAGTTTTATGGGGTCCTGTGTAGTATTAACTATTACCTTGGCTGATTTTGTGGGGAATGAATCCCTGTCACGGGATATTGGTATTCAGAATTTTTGGTATCCTATTAATACAGATACTACTAAATATTGCCCGCTGTACCAAGGACCTTGGCCCACATGTCGCTGCTGGAAAAGGGATACTAAGACTGACTTGAAGGATACCCTCCTGTGGTGAAAATGTGTATCTCAGCCACTGAGGGTTTTGAACTTTACTGATGGTAGTAATACTGTGCATATTCCATTGTGGTTCTTTGGGCCTCGTGCCCGGGTGCCGGGCAGGTGCTATATTATTATTATAGAAATCTTATTCAAGCATGCCCTGAGCAATTTGATGGATAATATTTGTGTGGGCCTTTAGCCTATGGATGTGGCTCCTGTACTAGTCAGCACAGGACTAGCATTCAATGCCACAGCTACTTGGAATCTTCTTCCTATTTTGAATCATCTCTGAAGTTGAATGGTGCCAGCAAGCCCAATAAGAATTTTACTATGCCTTTTTATTATTCTCCCTTTTTTTTGTTTGCGACTTGGAATGGTAATGTGGGAGGGGAGAGTTACTAAACTGTTCAGCTTTGAATTGCAGCCTTAGCAACTGCTGGAAGAATACTAGTGATAATGCCTTGATAGTGAGACTGCCAGCATTTGCTGTGATGCCTTTGGACATAGCTCCAAATCAGTTTCCACTACAGCTGACCCATCAGAAGAGAGATTTTGGCATTACTGCCACCATTGTGACTGCCATTGCTGTCTTTGCTGGCTACTGCTGGCTCTGGAATTGCCATTAGCCAAACAATACAACAGGCCTTGGTGGTGAACTCCTTATCCAAACAAGTAGCTGAGGCTCTTGATATTCAACAAACTTTGAATAGACAAATATATTTTGGACTTTTGAGTCTGAATCAGCAAACTGTGCTGTTGCAAAAGCAGATAGATACTGTTTGGGCTCAACATAAAATGCTGTGTGCTTATGGGTTTTCAGAAATTTGTTTAACCCTTCATTCAGTATTGAATGCCAGTCAAAAGGTTAGGGAGTGAATAGACACATGCTTCTGGGTGGATGCAGAGATGGGCAGGTTCTCTAGCACTCATGGGTATTTGTGGCGAGGCAATAGGTCTGGGATCATTTCTAGTATGCCGGATTAGAAGTCAGTTTACAAGGCACCAAAAGGTTACCAAATAGGCCTTTCTGGCCATGTCACCTCCTGTGTCTGCCCAAGTGTGGATACAGATGTTGGTTAGGTAGTAATACCCAGGGATGAGCAACATCTGTGACCCACAGCCGCCTAAGACAGGTAGTACTAGGGCAACTTTCCATGATGGGTAAGGCTGATGGGATCCATAGGTGATCTAAGACAGGGACTACCTTTTCCTTATTTAAAACAAAGAGGGAGGAGATGTTGGAACCTGGCTGCAAAGCCATGGTTGAACTTAAAATTGCCCTTTTGTTCCCCTCAGTTATTTTGCAGTTTGTGCTTCCTGAGAATGTGTCTTGTGATGGGTTCTCACCCCTGACTGTGGTTTTCCTAGGTGCTGTTTGTGCTGATTAGCTTCCTGGTACAGGATGACCTTCCTTGACCCAATGTTTTGCAATGGCTAGTGAGGGTATAAAAGCTGTCAGAGTACTGTGGAATAAAGGCTCCCCCTGCATGAAACCCAAGACGGTGTCCTGAGTGCTGTTTTCAACCCTGATGTCCCTCGCCAGTCCTGCTCTTTGTCATGCAGGTGAGGCAGTCTAGGGATATCTTATCAAGATCAAGGATAATAGGAGTGTGCTGAGCTCAAGGACTATCTCTCAAGTGGAATGTTTGGAATATCATATATTTTTCCTCAGGTGCTGGCTCCTCCATGGGTCGTATCTGTTTTGGGTTTTTCCTATAACTTCCAGGTGCTGCTAGTAAAAGACTCTCAGGTCTACTGTCTGGTTGGTTTTTATTAAGCCTGTTATGGCAGCTGTATAGCCAAGCTGTTCTGGGCCCCTCTTTTCTGTATGGACAAGCTGTTCTGAGCCTCCCATTCCTGTATGGTCAAGCTGTTCTGTGCCCCACATATGTATATATGTAGACATACAAGATTGTTGTGTCCAGAATTTCCTTTGATTGCTTTTCCATCTCATTCATGGGGCGGGGTCTGTCAGACATAAAGCAAGTCAATGTGGCTAGTCTCCTAGCCTTGTTAGCTAACTTGTACTAGGATCTCCTTTCTGCACTTTTTGAGGCTGAAATTATAGACCAGATGTCATACTCACCCAACATTTCAGGTACCCATGCTTGTGTTGCAATATTAAACCACTGACTACCTTTTCAGTCCATTTTCTGGAATCTTCCATTTATTGATGCCACAGCGGTATTCCCCAACCTGGAAATATGCTCTCCCCTACCCATCTGGTATCAACAGATTTCTAGCTGTCTTCCATTTGTGAAAAGGAAAGATTCTAAAAGGTCTTAATGATTAATTGGTTTGATTCAGCAGCTTGACAGGTAGCCATATATCCTATCAAAATAATTACAATATGCTTGTTTAAGGGCAACATTCTGGGCAGATACACAGAGCTTAAAATCAAGCAAGAGTCATTCTATATAGTGCTGACAAAAAGAAATAAAATTTTACTAAAAATATCTAGACATAAGCAACTTTAAATATGATAATATATTTGGGAGATGGACTTGCTGATGATGTGTTTTTATGCTCAGATTTGAAAACCAAGCTTGTAGGCAGCTTCTAGTCAGAATGCAGACTTTTAAGAGTGGTGCATTCTCCATGCCAGTCATGCTTGTGTTCTTCAAAGTAAAGGTGATATTTAGTAAACACACATCTACTTTCCCTGTCCCAACACAAGGCCCAAATGGCTTACAAACATCAATTTTCTACTTCTCAGTCTTCTGACACTGATACGGTCTCATAGCACTTTCTGGTATTTTGCAAAATTTCTCACAGTGTAGATAATATTGAGGAACTAGCTTCAGGATCCATCAGGAAGGATTCATCCCAGACTAAGTACGATCACTTGCCCCCCCTTTCTTAAGTAATAACAAAATATTTGTAGTTCTTTCCATGGTTGAACAAGATCATCTCCAGAGATAGGTTTTTAATAGTCTGTTATAGCATACAAACTCCGATTTACTATGTCTCTTTTCTGAGCAAACCCTTCAGATTTAACACTTATAAGCTGAGTATTTACACACACACACACACACACACACACACACACACACACACACACGCCTTAATCAAGGGATGAGCATAACTGCTACATATGCTCATCTCACCACAGATGCATGTCCCCCCTCACTCTAGTTTTATAAGTGTAGCACATATTAATAAATGCACTTGTGAATGCTCTTACATATGTCTCTAAGATAATTTGACTTTGAACCAAATTCATATTTACTTGGTTTACAGAGGCTTTATACAGACAAGTATTCTGCAGTTAAAAATTTCTGAGGGTGACATAGCACTAGAAACACAAATTGCTGAAGGTACCAGAGGAAAAAAAATAATTGATTATCATGGTTTAGGCTCAACCAAGTAAATTAAAGGCATACAGCCAAGTAATGGTTATTTAGGATATTCACAGTCTCAGCCAAGATTATAGTAGTATGGGATGCTGACTAAAGCAATGCTGTGCCTGCATAATTGGTAAATTGTCAGCTTCAGCCTCATCCAAGCAACCAACAGAAGAAGAGATTTTTATTAGAAGCAATTTAGTACCTGCTAAGAGCTTGTGACTAGCATAGAAATCTAACCTTTGCATTATTTTAAGGTGATAAAATAATTTCCAACTATTAAATATTTTTAATGAAAATCAATTTTAAAATCCAAATTTATGGCTTAGAGAAATGGTTTGGTTGGCAACATGTTTGCTATACAAGTATTAGAACCTGATTTCTGATTTACAGCACTTATGAAAACAGAAAAAAAAAAAAACCAAGATGGCAATGTGTACCTATAACCATAGTGTTATGGACGTGGAGACAAATTTCCTTGGACTTGCTCCATACTTAGTCTTACAGATCAGTAAGCTTCAAGTTCAGTGAGCAAACACACAAACTGCCCTCTGGTGGTATGCTAATTGTCTGTTTCTACAAGCCTACTTACATACACATGAATACATGCACACTCATAACACATACACACACATGCAAAAACACATGCCTGCACAAAAAATAATAGTGAAGTAAATTGGTAATATTCATTTGAAAATTAAAATTCTTTTTTACATATATTATTCAGAAATTTGAAAAGGATACCAGATTCATATTTTTTTACTTGGTGATTTGGGTAAACTACTCACTTTTCAACTCCACCCTGAGGAATTTATCTAAGACACACGTTGTAGTGAAGAACAGTAAGAAAGCACATTATGGAAGATGAATTTGTCTCCCAAGTGGTAGATGAACCTGCAGCATACCCCTAGAACCAGTTATCCAGGCCATAATGGCTCTTAAACAGGGATGCTCTTTTACTTGTCAATTATAGGTTCTCCAATGATGCTTCACTTACTTCTCATCAGTCTTCATTTCTATGTTGTATATCATGGAAACATTACATTATAGAAAAAAGCATGAAGTTGGTTTCCTTGATCTATGTCCCCAAAACCACATTATTTAACTAAATGATGTAGATAATAGTAATAATGATGATAAATAATAACCCTTCCACAGTGCTTATACACACTGAGAATTGGCTGATTCTCACTTATACTGTGATCTTCTCACAACAGACTTATAATCAACTTCACCTATCTAATGAAGAGACAGAAGTCTAGAAGTTTAAATGACTTTGGAAGTTAAACAATATTATAAGCTACTGATGGCTTAATTCTAATTTATACCATATGCTGGAGACCTCCCCTGTGTGTGTGTGTGTGTGTGTGTGTGTGTGTGTGTGTGTGTTCCATATGTATGTGCCCTCATCTGTGTGTGGGTTTGTGTACCTATATGTTCTTTGTAGAGGTAAGGAGAGGACATAGGGTATGGGGTATTCCATTCTATTATCCTTGGATTTATTTCTCTGATACAGAGTCTCTCACCATACCAGTACTAGGCTGGTAGCAACAAACTCTGTCATTGGATCTCCAGTTCCATAATGCTAGGTTTATAGGCATGTGCTGACTTGCCTGGATTCTGTCAAGTGTAGTAGGGATTCAAAATCATGACTCATGTTTGTGTAGCAAGGGCTCTGACCCACTGAGCCACCTCCTTAGCCCCAAGAACCCTTGTTTATATGTCTTCACCCACAAGAGGGAGGGCCCAACTTAGAGCAGCTGGTAAAGCAAAAGTCAAAAGGGCCATTGTCAAACACACCTTGTTCTTCCACAAAGAGAATTAACCCAAGAGACTGAAGTCATAAAAACTGAAGGGTGAGATGGCTCTGTGCATAACAGCACCTACTGCAATCCTGACAACCAAAGTTTTATCACAGGAACCCACAAGGTATAAGGAAAGAACTGAATCCCTTAGGTTGTCTCTGACCTCCTCATGCAAGCTGTGGCAGCAAGATGGCCTTTGACGTTTGTACATGTGCTATAGCATGCGTAGACCCACCCCATATGAGTAAATAACTGTTAATTTTTTTAAAGTTGTGAAAATCTGCATTTCCTGTTTCTCTTTGGGATCCATACTGAATATGTATTTAAGAAAATGAGAGGTCAAATGACTAAGGTCCTCCAAGTACATCAGAATGCATTAAAACAAAGAAATGCTATGCTTCCCATGGGCTCTAGGACCACTAAAAGAACAAATTTCAGTGAGTAAGAGTTATAGTTCCTGCTCATTCAGCAATGAGTTTCTAGTTTATTTTTATTAGTAATTATGTGCGTGCATATGTGTCTGTGGGAGTTATGTGTACATGTGTGCAGCCACTTATAGAAGCCAGAAGAGGGCATCAGTTTCTCTGGAACTGGAGCTATAAGGCTCTGAGAGACTGCTTAGTATGGGCATGGGATACAGACTCATACCTCTGGAAGAACATAAAGTGCTTTTAACTGCTGAGCTAGTTCTCTTGCCCCAATAAGAGACTTCTAAAAATGGAGAACAATGATACATTTGGAAACTCTTGCCTGTGAAAACTTTTCTCTGTCTCCATAACAAAGAATGACTTCTGTTTTTGAGTTTATCAGTGTCTTCAGTGTACAGAGTTGAGTCTAAGATAGCTTTTCAAAATTCCTAATAATTTTTGTCATGCTGTGATGCTATACATTTGAATGCTTTTTCTTTAAACTGCATGTAGCCACGCCTCCACCTTCCCAATGGTGAGCACTCTCTGTGGTAAACAACTCCATATATGGCTAAGGCTGAGGATCTGGCTTGCTTCCGCGTACCTGGACCTGGTAATGCCCAAGTGGCGTACTGGGGTTGGTTGCCCAGAGGCTGTTTAGGCTGTGGGCAGAGTTTCCCCATGGCCAGAAGGAGAAGGAATGAAAGAGAACATGTAGCAAGTCAGTCAGTCCCAGTCATAAGTAAGTAAGTCAGAAGTCAGAATTCAAGGTTCCTGAATAAAACTGCTGAAAGAAGAGCCTGAGTGTCATGTCTTCGTTGCGGGATGAGGTGGCGCGTGACAAACGGTGGCCTGTGATGGGGATTCTACTCTCAATGAAGGCTCAGAACTTTCTGCAGTTCAGGGTAATCAGTGCACTGGAAAAGTTCCCGGGTAAGGCAGGAATCCACGTTCAAGTGGGGTAAAAATTTTGCTCTTCTCTGTAGCAAAGAGAGAGTGGATAACAAAAGGCTTGCCAGCAGGCAAATTAAAAGCATAAAAGCTCTTTGCATTAGAAAAATGATTAAGAATTCTCAATAAAACAGATCTAGACTCTCAAAACCCCTAAACAGGGAAGGAAATAAAGGATAAAAGCCATGTAAAGATGGCAGATAAACAGAGAGTCTGGATAAGGGTTATTGCATTTACTTTCAATTTTATGACTTTTGGTGTGCTAATTGCAGAGAGACAATTGATTGCTAAGGCTGCTAAGTGAAACAAATACATTTACTTTAAAGATGTCTTGACTTTGAAATCAGTTTATAAGAATATGTTACTTGGGAAAAGAGTTTCTGCATTTGTCTCTGCGGAGGATCAAGGCCTGTGGATTGGTTCTGGGCAGGTGTGGTTCCATTTGCTGAGGCCACCTAAGGCTGATAGGTGGCTGTCTTAATTAGCACTGCAGTGAGGCAGTGGAGGGTGGCCAGGCTGCTCTAAGATTTTTTGAGTCTGCTCCGCTTGCTAGCAGCGGGAGAAATTCCCGGGCTTCCCTCACCATAAAAAAGAAAAAAAAAAAAAGAAGGAAAAGGAGGATCCAGATAGAGAAGAATGCTGCATATTCCGAGCATGTCGCGAGGTGGCGCACGACATTAAACAAATCATGTGATTCAGACCCTTGATGCATGGCCCTTTCATTTTTATATTTGCTAGGATTGTCCTAAGGTTCTATAATTAATAAAGTTCTTATTAAAATTTCTTGTAAACAACTCCCCAAATATATGTGTTTATATATGCATACAACCTAGCTTTATTTCAATTAAATTGGGTGGAAAGTATCATAAACATCTCAACTCTGGTAAATTATTACTTAGGAACAGATGTTGCCATGACAATTTTTAAAATCTTGATTACATTTTAATTTGTTGACAAGATGCAAGCAGTAACAGTGAGCTGTAATGAATGCTGACACTCCTGACTTGTTACTACAATTCTTTGATTATATTGCTGCTGTTATTATTGTTTCTGTAGATAATTGCATCTTGAGTTTTGCTCTGAAATCTTTGTGTCATTTCATTTTCAATTAGAATGTTTTAAATATAAACCAAAGCCAATCTTTGTGAACAAAAGTTTTTTGTTCAACTAAAACAGGCAAGTTTTAAAATAAAATTGTCTTTCTTTAATCTTTACTAGAGAAAAGTAAGAACATTTATTTAATCCTTACTAGAGAAAAATAAGAACATCAAAATAAGTAAGGATGATTGTTAATTTCACACTAGAGGACTTCCTTTCACACAGGTCAACTATCCAATCTCATTTGGGAGGCTATGATTTCTGTGTTGGGTGTACATGTCAGTACAAGTATTTGGCTACTTCCTTGATAAGATGTAAAGGATACTGGAATATTAATCATCAGCGTTTATTACTTTGCTTTAGCCTTTGTTAACAAAAGGTTTTTATTTGGTTTGTCAGCAATTTAATTAGTAACACTAATATCTTAATCAAAATGACTACATACAATAAATTTAGTAAAATGCCTGAGCATGCTGTTGCATTGTTGTTGTTGTTGTTAGATAAGATCTCACTTTGGAACCCAGACTAGTTTGCAGCTCTCTGTCCAGACTGGCTTCCAACTCAGGTTGATCCTCCTGCTTCAATCTCCTCGGTGATCCTTTACCCTGAGCCACTGTGCTCTGTTAAAATGCTCATCATTTAAGAACATCAAACATGAACTATATGCTCATGGTGTGGATGTGTATATAGTTAGCAAATGTGGGGAGTATGAGACAATGCCTGGGTTTAGAGGTTGGAATTAGACATGGGAGCAGACAGTGAATAGAATGAGAATAGCCTTTTATTTTCTCAGACATGGAGTAGATTTTAGTAGTGATATTGTGACTATATTTCATCTTCCTTTTCTAAAGGAGCTTGATGACTTAAAAAAAAATTGTATCTTTCTTTGTAACCACACTTACCCCATACTTATGATCCTCCTTCATCCTTCTGCCCAAGTACTGAGATTACAGGTATGCATCCCCATGCTCCTTCTGACACACTCACACTGCCTTATGCATAAGTAATACACACTAACTGTATGAATTGCTACATTAGCAATATATTTATTTCTTATTCATTCATTCCTTTTGGTTCTGATAAAGATCAAATTCAGTACTTTGGGAATGCCAGACAACTGTTATACCACAAGGCAACATCTCAAGCCTCCCAGTGACTTCATGATGTTTTATAAATCTTGATTGGACTCAGGCTGTTGCTCTCATGTTATCTGTGATTGTTCCTCAGAATGAGCATCTCTACCCTTAAAACTTGTACTCCTTGATTCTAGCTATACTCCCTTATGTCACACTGAATTTGCCTCATGATCAACCATGATCATTTTCCTCCTTATAAGACTACAGAGCAGCAAGGAAGGTGTAAGTATAGAAAGTTCTGTGCAAAACAAAACAAAAACATGGTTCCTAAGTACAGTCACACTACCATGCATATAGTATTATTAGTTTTGTTTTGTTTAGCATTTAACATTAATGTATGTGTGTGTGAAGGATAGGAGTCATTTATATGTCACTACTTGCATTTGGAAGTCAGATACACATTTATGGATTCAGTTCTATCTTTTAACCTTCATCTGTATTCCAGAAGTCAAACCCAGGTTGCCAGGATTGCTCAGCAAAGCCTATGCCCACTGAATCACTTTACTGGCACAAAACCAGCATTGTGGTCATTTGCTTGGCTTCGAGTACCTAGGGAAGTGACCATGTGCCTGCTACAAACTTGGTAAAGCCTTGACAGATCTTTCCATTTACTTCCAAGTTATGGAAAATAGCTAAAAGGAGTAGTTGTTTATGGAGACCAGGTTCTAGAAGTTGGATACAGTGGTAAGACTCAGAGGAGAAGAGGAAAGACCATCAGACTGGGAGCAGAATGAGTGGACATGTACAAAGATATGCCAAATGACTGTTCTACAAAACAGCTTCAATAAATAGTAAATTTATTTATTTACTAAATCAGTAAATACAGAGCATATCAGTAAAATACAGAGATTTCTTTTTAAAGCTGGAGATGATGATTAATGTATTGAGTAATAAAGCAGAAATTATAGTTGGCTGCTGTGATATGCAACTTTACTCTCAAATCATCTAAGGGCTGAAGGCAAGAGAATAACACTTAGAGTTCAAGACCAGCACAGGAAACATAAGATATTTATATAAAATAAAACAAAACAGTAGCAAATCAGGATGTTGGAATAAAGATATGGAACTATATAAGAAGTCTAAATTCAAATTTGTATGTTTGAGTTCAAGAGTTAAATTGTACAACTATTGGTTACAGTTATTTGTTTAAGCTGATTGTGAGTTCAATGGGGAAGGAGCAAGTCCATCTGCCAAGACAACTCCTATGGTGTAAGCTCGCTTTACAGAAAGAGGACAAGTGCTTGAGGGGAATTATGTTTTGATTAGAATTCACCAGGAATCTGTCTTCTTATGGTTTTTAAAGGATTCTGAAAGAACTTCCAGAAAGTGTTTGAAACAGCCAGTGTTCTAGGCTGGAGAGATGGCTCAGTGGTTAAGAGCACAGACTGCTCTTCCAGAGGACCGGGGTTCAATTCCCAGCACACACATGGCAGCTCACAACTGTCTGTAGTTCCAGTTCCAGGCAAACACCAAGGCAAATAAATGAATAAGTAAAGTTAAAAAAAGAAAAGAAATAGCCAGTGATCTAGAAAACATACTATGTGGTGAAGGGCAAGGTAGAATTTTAAATTACAGACTGGGTACCTAGAGGTAGTCATGGTGCGTGGCATGTCTGGGTGCTGTATTACACAGAAGAGGGATCAGTTTTCTTTTTTGGAATTAAAGTAGACCATGTTAGAGACTAGTGTTCCCTGTTTCCGAGGAACCACTCTGAGTCACTGTGAGGAATTGTTACTGGAAGTGTACAGGCATCCTGGATGAGGGCCACAGTTACTTCATATAGTTATAATTAAAGGGAAGGCAGAGATCCAAGGAAGAGGGTAATTTGGGGGAAATAGTATTTGCTATCTAAACATTACTTGACTTTGTATAACTAAGCTCATCTAGAGCTTTTGAGAAGTGTATTATAAGAATAAAGTTAGGTTTGCAGGGTGGAAAGATGGTTTCTGAGGCACATACCCCCCCAACATACATCATACACAGAATGAAAAAATAATAAAATTAACATTGTATATGAAGAAAACCTACAAAGAATACATCTTTTAACAATGGCTTGATTGATTTTTTTCTTATTCTCATCTTCCTTCTTCTCCTTTTAATTTTTATTTTTAGATAAAGTCTCATGTAACCTGGCTGAACTTGAACGTACTATGCTATGTAGTTGTGGCTGGCATTGTATTCCTGATCCTCCTTTCTCCACCTCCCAAGTGATAGGATTAGAAGTGTACATTACCACATTACCGCAGTGACAGAGATGAAACTCAGGGCATCATGCATTGTAGACAAGTAGTCTACAAATTGAGGTATGACCCAGTCTTAGCGGCTTAACTTCTATGAACAGCAGTTCATTAGATTTACAAAGTTCTTGCCACCTGGTGCAATGAAATGGTTTTAGAATTCTCTATCCCTGCAAAAAAGAAAGCAACATCTTTGGGGATGCTACTTCTTCCTGATAAGGGCTAAAGAACTGGAAACTGAAGAAAAATAAAACACATATTGGGAATTAAGAGGATGGGGTAAGTGAGAAATACTCAGCAAAGAACAAAATGTAATAATGAGAAATTGTCCCAAGACTTGAAAAGCACTTAGATCAGGAGACAGCATTTTCTTTGCCTAACCTTTCATGTTCCCGTTGTAAGAGAAAAATACTTTGAGTACTAAGCCTGTCTAATTCTTTTGAAGTAGGATTGCTTACATGAACAAAGTGATCACAAGATCTCTTATATGTAAAGTGGAAGAGAAACTTCCCTTTTAGAAGTCACATCTGAAATGCACTGAATGTCACTCTAACTTTAGGCTATTAGTAATCAATTCTTCTAAGAAGCCATATTTCAGGCTGTTCTCTTAATATCCTGCTTGGTAATAGCTTCCTTTTTGCAATTACCATTATATCTTTCTCAAGAGGCTCAGGGAAATGCAAGGAAAAGTTATGTGAGAACTTGAGATTCTTCTTCATAAATATTTCCTAGCTACTATCAATCACTGTCACATCTTCTACTGAAACAAACTTGAGTCCTTTTCTTGCCAGACAACATCTGCAATGGAGTTTGGTTCCTGACTCTTGGGAAGATAAACTCATATTTTTGAGGCAACATGTTCACATTCATCTTTTTGCCTCAATATGAAATCTTTGATTTAATTCATCAAAGGAAATAAGTGTAGCTGGCAGGGTAGACAATAAAAGTTATGTCTAATAGCATGAAATATAAGTAATTTCTGGTAACATGGGTTTTGTTTTCCGCTGGTTTAGCCTGACTAACAATGCTGGACTTGAACTGGTAACATATGGAAGAGTTCCTCTTTTTAACCCATGTAAACTGACTATGTCTCCTTAGAAATGTACAAATCCAATGGACTTACAGATTTGTTACCATAAATGGTGGGCAAGAGCAAGCTGAAAGCTCAAAGGTTTCTTATCCTCTTGAGTAAGAATTAGAAGGTCATTGGAAAGAATTCTTTTAGGACCTAAGGTCAAGTTCCTAGAGTAGAAGAAATTTAGATGCTTAAACTGGGGAGATACTGACCAGAAAGTATGTACAGTAAAAATTAATTATGAAATATATTTTAAAGGCATTTATAAACTCATTAGTAGACTCTCTTTTTTTTCCTCCATGCTTTTTCAAGATACCTGCCAAGGTTTCTGGGCTTTTGAGCATCAGCAGGCTATACCTCAGAGTGCTTCTATACTTCCCCATGCATGTCCAAGACAGGACAGTCCTGGGCAATGTAGATCACCTAATCTCCATATGCTGGTTAGTTTTTTGTCAACTTACCATAAGCTAGAGTTATCTTGGAAGATAGAGGCTCAATTATGTAAATGCCCTCACAAGATTGGTTTGTTTAGGGCCTTTCCTGATGTTAAAGAACCCATTTCACTGTGTCAGTGCCACCTCTGGGCTGGTGTCCCTGGGAGCTATGAAAAGCAGACAGAGCAAGCCAGTAAGCAGCATTCTTTCATGGCTGCTTCATCAGTTCCTGCTTCCAGGTTCTTGAATGGTTTGAGTTCCTACTCTGACTTTTTAAAATAAAGAATCATGAGAGGTTGAAGAGATGGCTCAGTGATTAAGAGCAACTGCTGCTCCTGGGAGAACCTGGGTTCAATTGCCAGCACTCATTACATGGCAGCTTACCACTGTCTGTAACTTCAGTTCTAGGGGACATGACATCATCACACAGACATACATCCAGGCAAAATATCAATGTATATATTTTTTTTAAAAAAAACTGTGACATGGAAGTGTAGTGAAATAAATATTCATGGTATTTTATTACAGGATACTTCCAGCAGTAAACAACAGTTCTATATTAAGGTTTAGAAACAGTTCAACAAATGGGAAATCATGCCTAACTGGAAACCTAATGAACTACTCAGGGACAGTGAAGTTATGTGTCCTGGAGAACCTATAGCCACCACTTTATTAAGCTAACAACAACCTCTAGCTATATTCTAAATATTTGTCCTTATACCCACAGATAAATGAACTTCTTGTGTTTCATCAAGGAAAATTCCCTTTATAGGAGAAAGAGACCATTACAGAAAACCACAGCCAAGCAATGGGATGAGGCATGGATCCCAGCCATCTATACTACAATTCCCACACCTGAGGCTGAGGAATTATTGTGGAAGAGGGTTTGGAAAGATTGCAAGAGCCAGAGGAACAGCAGTTTGCTGTAAGATTGTTTCTTCTTATGAATGTCAGTAGCTGAATCTAAAATTCTCCCCAAAGTGACTGCACAAGCCTGAGCCGACCAAGAAAAACAATAAACAGGCTAATGTAGGCTGTGAAAACCAAGGATGACTCAACCCTATACAAAGCCCTACAGACAGTCAGTCTCCATCCGAGCCCCGAAGAAGACAGACATGTAAGGAATACAGGTGAGCCGCAGGCCGAGACACGTGGCAGACAGATTAATGAAAATGGGTTGAATTAAGATGAAAGAACTAGCTAGTAATGTGCTTGAGACATGGGCCAAACAGTATAAAGTTAATATAAGCTTGTGATTCATTTCTTTGGGGCACAAAAGCCGCTGCAGGTCAGGGTCCTAACTCCCAGGCCCAAACGGCCTGAGAAAACCAAACCAGCCTGGGAAACTTTTTACAACAGATGGTATCCCTGGGTGGGTCAAACACCCACAGAAAGCCTGAGAAAGTTTAAAAAGCTTAAAGAGCATTCTACATCAATGAAACAGAGCCAAAAGTGGCTTTCTGAATTGCATATTTGAACTGATT
The DNA here is from genome assembly GCA_004025045.1 of Sigmodon hispidus. Classification (NCBI taxonomy): domain Eukaryota; kingdom Metazoa; phylum Chordata; class Mammalia; order Rodentia; family Cricetidae; genus Sigmodon; species Sigmodon hispidus. The sequence goes on from PVIH01003105.1 coordinate 25,957, forward strand.
TATGGTACAGAGACAGTGTGGTGTTCAGGCGGGAATTTAAAAATGGCGCGCCTGTGGCACACAGCTTAAACCCATACGTTTCACGGAAGGCCTGTGGATTGGTTCTAGGCAAATGTGGTTTCATTTGCCAAGGCCACCTGAATATTCTCAGCCTCCAAGAAGCCAGTTGAGGTAATTCAGCCTCAAAACCCCATGAGATCAACAATGTCCTTTGACAGCAGGAAGTAGTAAAAGGAAGAATGCTACATCCAATTTCCCCAAAATATTACTTATTAATGTTGGTTTTCATTACAAATGGTTAATGGTCATAGTCAATCTCTTTAAAAAAAAGAAAAGGGAAGGATATGATGTAGGAATGATTAGAAAAGTTAAGTGGATTTTGGTTTATTGATATAAAGGTCAAATTTTTTATGCGGTATGTATTTTTCTACACTTAATTAAGGTATGATGATGATGTAACTCATTTAAAATTGTAATGTGTAATTGAGAAATGCAGATTAATAGTCATCTATGATAACCAAACTTATAGTCATGTTAGTTAGGTTTTTGTAGGTATGCAGAGATATATTTCAATTAGATAGGTAGTCTTCAAATACTTCAAAGACATGCAGAATATGGTATTTAAATTATTTTAAGAACTTAGACTTTTCTGGACAGTGAGACATGTCTGCTCCTGGCAGCACCAATGTATTTCAGGAAAATGATGGGCATTGAAGAAACTTCATGTGGAATTTACTTTGTGGCAACAGTTAGCCACTGTACAAGAAACTGTTCTGGTATTGATTGCTTGATAGTATGCTGTATAAATTAGACATGTAGGTTCCATAGGAAAGTGACCTCTGAATGTTGGCAAAACAAGCTGAGATGGTCCTTCAGGTTTCTGCTTTTCAGAAAACATTGCCAAGCATCCTTATGGATACAAGAGAAGTAACTGATGGACTGTGACAGATTTCCTGCATCATGAAAGTTATGCCAGAGACTTTGGGCCATAAAGGCTCAAGATGGTGCCCCAATGTTACAAAGGAACTTTGAGTGACTGTCCAGGCAGACAGGTGGCATCTCTGTCATTTTCTAGACTTTGCACTTCCTGTTTATTTAGATAATATATAGCCTTCTGTGGTCTTTGATGTGGTTGAAGGTTTAATAATTATAGGTATAGTTATTTTTAGTTTAAAAGGTATATTAGATATGAAACTTTAGACTCACAATGATAAGATAGATAATGGAATATTTTCTTTAAGTTTGTTAATTACAAATAGACTAGATATTGTAACTGTAATTTTTGATTGATAGCTGTTCTGTTGTATGTAATTTTGCTATATGGAAATTGAAACCTTCCTTTTTGATTAGACAGAAAAGAGGAGATGTGGTGGAAATGCTCTCTGTATGATGTAAATAAAGTAGCTGGTTTGGCCTATGTAGAGCACTGTAGAAGTGGGTGGAGAATCAGAGGACAGGCAGGTAGGAGAAGGACGGAGTTAGTCAGTCTCCATCTGAGCCCCGAAAGAAGACAGACATGTAAGGAACACAGGTAAGCCTTGGGCCGAGCCACATGGCAGACAGATTAATGGAAATGGGTTGAATTAAGATGATAGAGCTAGCTAGTAATGTGCTTGAGACATGGGCCAAACAGTATAAAGTTAAAAAAAAAAAAAAAAAAAAAAAAAAAAAAAAAAAAAAAAAAAAAAAAAAAAAAAAAAAAAAAAAAAAAAAAAAAAAAAAAAAAAAAAAAAAAAAAAAAAAAGCCCTACAGACAGCTAAGAATGCTGTGCAGTGAGGAGGTCTTCCAGGGAAGAGCACACAAACTGGTTATGCAATACCAAATTGTAACCCTTAAAAACATACATAGAAGTGACATTATACAAACTAAGGAGATTGTATTTATGTATTAATATATATATGTATGTGTGCACATATATGCATATATATGTATATATATGCATATGATAACATTAAAGAAAAACGAGGCCATGAGTTTAAAAAGTGGAAGAAGGAGTATTTTAGAGGTTTTGGAGGGAGAAGGGGAAGAGAGAAATGCTGTAGCTATATTTTAATCTCAAAAATAAAAAGAATTTTTAAAATATTTAAACTGTGAAATATGTTATCAAAGTATATAGGAAATTGAACATTAAAAGTAAATTCCATAAAAATTATTTGTAATGGTTTGTCAATATTAGCTCACAAGACAGGACTATGCACAGTGTATCATTGAGATATCGAATGTTAGTGATGATAAAGTTTGGGGGAAGGCAGTGGAAAAGAGAATATAGAACAAACAAACAAACAAATAAATAAATACCCAGACCTAATTATACATTTCATTTGATCCATATTAATTTTGGTGAATTGGACTCAGAGAATTCTCCGTCCCGGTAGACGTTTTGCCTGGACCACTTACACAGATATCCTTGAGAATAGATTGAAGAGGGAATGATTTCTTTGGTGACTGAGTTCTACCCTACCTTTCCTGATTATTGTATTTTGATATTCTCATCCACTTTCATTTGGACCATGATGACTAAAGGGACTCCACACTCTCTTTGTTGATGTATTTTGCACCAAGAAAAGCAAAAGTGGCCCTGATCTGAGGTTCACTTAATGACATTTGTCTGCACAAGCATTGCAATAAGCCATGGTTTTATATTTGAAAGCATAGAGAAAGTCCAGGGTATATTAAAAATGGAAAATTTCAGTTGAATTTACATGTATCTCAAAGATGTCATTGGGGATGGGAATCTGACAACAAAAATTCAGGTATTTTAAGGTAGTGTGAGTGGATTGGTATCCAGTTTGAGGTGTATATGTGCATGTTTGTATAAGGGTATGTATTTATTACCACAAGGAGCAAGGCAGCTTCAGTTGAAATTCTAATGATAGTTGAGATGCTGGTGGTAGAAAAAGGAGGAGGGGTCATTGGTTGGAAGGTCCAAGTGCAAATGGGATTACAGATCAGCAACCTTTGCAATATGCAAGCATTAGCTGGAATGGTGAGGTTTGTGGTTTTCCCTCCAGGGTGGTCTAGCTCATGCTAAGAATCAAGTGTGTATTCTGGCTAAAGAATAGAATATTGGACAGCGTTCTTCATATCCCTATAAAGCAGGTGAGAGAAGAGGACTTTACATTATCTCCTTCTATCTGCTCCCTGACTCTAAAGTCTCTCTCCAGAAAAGAAAATATTGTAATCAATTCAGTGTTAGTTTCTACTTACACATTATCAAACATTTGAAAGATCACATTTCCCTTACTTTGACAGAAACAATTTATTTATAATTTCGTCAAGTCAGCTACATATATTATAATGTTGGATAATTTTTTATTACCATTTATAATAAAATTTTATTTTCAAATAAGCTGATAAATATTAAATAACACAACCACCTTAATCAGATTATCATTTTTATGTGGCTTTGTGTAAAAGCTGCCTGAAGCCCTTTCCTGTGACCTCTTTAGAGAAAAATATAACAATATGAATAAGAACCTAAAAGTAATAACACAAACTGGTGTGCATATATATACACATATATATGCACACACACACACACGTGTGTGTACTTTACAGTTCTTGATCAAATAACCATAGCATGAATAAGCTAACATAAAAAAAACAAATTCAGCAAATAATTTTTCCAGGGTTTCTATTGTTGTAACAAAAACACCATGAAAAAAAGAAAAAAAGCAATTTGGGAGAAAAAGGTTTGTTTCAGCCCTCAGATTCCACACCACAATCTGTCATCAAAAAAAGTCAGGACAGAAACCTGGAGAGAGCAATTGGATTAGAAACTACTAAGGAACACTGCCTACTGTCTTGCCTCCCATGGCTTGCTAAGCCTATTTTTTTTATATATCCAAGACCACCTATGCAAATGTAGCACTCCTCACAATGAGCTGCACCTTCCTACATCAATTATTAAGCAAACAACAATGTCTCAAGAGGCTTGCCTACAGGTGGATCTTGCAGAGAAATTTTCTCAATTGAGAGTCTCAACTCCCAAATGACTCTAGCATGTGTCAAGTTGATAAAACAGTAGTTAACACAGTTCTAAATTAAGTTCCAAAGCAAAATTAGAAATGTTTTAAAGTGATTCTCCCAACAAGCAAGTCTGATGTTGCTGTTAAAGACAAATTCATATCTTGAGAATCTTGCATCCAGATGTTGTCCTATTGTTCAGTTTAGGGTGTAGAAAGATGTCATGTTTATCCACAGAACAGGATCACAAAGGAATGAGGCTAATAACAGAATGATAGCTGCTCCTGAGAAATCCTTTATTTGAGTTCTTATAGGGAACAACCACTAGTGAAGCACAGATACCTGTTTGAAATTCCATTCTATTGGCATTTTCTTTCTCCATCCACTAGGTTACTACAATTTAGCAGAGAGAATGTCAGGATAGACCAGACAATCTGCAGGAACTTCTTACCTCCGGATGGGAAAAATAACCCTGAACTACAAGTAATGTACAAACAACAGCTATTCATATGTATTAATTTTTATTTTATCTGAGCTCAGGTTTCATCCCATGAAAAAAGTATTACTATATAGAAACAAAAGAAATATGATTCATACATTATGAGTATCATCATTCTACAAATATTTTTTCCCTAGTATCTGATAAAACTGTACTGGAAAGGGGAATGTTGACCTGGTTACAGATCCTGAACTGACAAACAGTTTCCTCCTTTATTTCCAGTTATGAAAGTTTTCTTTAAATTGTGGTAAAAATGAGAACTACTTTATTCTTGCTTCTATAAGCCTAAAATATGTTTTAAAATATAAGTTGTAAGTTGCCTGTTTCTTTCTAGTTTTAAAGATTGCTACCAAAAGTTTTATTATTCTAGAATCAAACTCCTCCAAAGAGAACCTGCTACTTATGAGTAGCCATTCTATATTATATTCATCCACCTATTAATTCATTATCAGACTAATTAAGAGAGGTTTAATCTGTTATTGATTATTCAATAGTTTAATGAGTACCCAATACTCTATCCTAGACTCTGCAGTGAATGATCAGGTATATTCCAACCTGTGAAACATACCAAATAATTAAACATTTATATAACGAATTGTTTCAGTAACATGTTTAATAGAACCACAGAGACAAGCTTATTGCATCTTACAAATGTTGATCTCTGCTTTTGCACCTTAGTTTTGTCTATTTGACACAGCATCCTCTGAAAAAGGGATTCTCAATTAAGTAAATGTTTCTGTCAGACTGGCTGAGAAGCAGTGTCTGTGGCATTTAAGAAAATGTTTATAAATAATTGATGTATAAGAACCCAGTTAATGCTGGGTAATGCCAAACAGGGGCAGGTGGTCCTGGAAGTATAAGAAAGCATGCCAAGCAAGCCATGGGGAGCAAGACAGTAAGCAGCATTCCTCCATTGCCTCTGTTTCAGTTCATACCTCCAGGTTTGTGCCTTGAGTCCCTATACAGACTTTCCTCAGTGTTGGGCTGTGAAAAAGTAAGTTCATGTAAGACAAATAAACCCTTCCCCCAGGTTGCTTGTGTTCTTAGTGTTTAATCAAAGCAACAGAGAATCAAATTAAACTAAGTTATGGATGACAGCAATGGGAATTATCAAAGCATTACAAAGAGGTAATTGTAAAATATCACTTCTCACAATCTCTGCACCATCCTTACCCCAGCATATCCCATATGCAGGACAGGTTGTAGGGGATGTGGCTGGGTTGTTGTCCCAATCCCTCCATTTCTGTTCTTGCCTTCCAGTCAACTCTTTCAGTACTCTCTCCTTCCATACACTCATCAACATGATCCCTTGTGTTTCCCTCCCCTCCAAACCCCTGTCCACCCAGGCCATCTCTTCTCTTCTGTTTTACCTTCCCAAGGAGATGCATGACCCTTGGTCCTTCTTTATAGCCTATCACATCTGGATTTGTAGACTGTAGCATGGTTATCCTTTATTTTACATCTAATATCCACTTATAAGAGAGTACATACTGTGTTTGTCTTTTTTGGTCTGGGTTACCTCACTCAGCATTCTAGTTATATTTTTTCTAGTCCTACTCATTTGCCTTCAATTTTCCTGTTTTCATTGTTTTTAACACCTGATTAAAACTCCATTGTGTAAATGTATTACATTTTTTAAATCCATGTTTTTATTTGAGGGGCATCTAGGTTATTTCCAGGTTCTGGCTATTATGAATATCTCTGTTATGAACATAGTTGAACAAGTGTCCTTATGGTTTCTATTACTGTGATTATGGCAACCATTATAAAAGAAAAACATTGAATTGTGGTGGCTTATATTTTCAGAGATTTAGTCAATTATTACCATGAGTGACAGGGTGAAATGTAGGCAAACATGACACTGGAAAAATAACTAAGAGTCCCACATCTTACAAACAACAGAAAGTGAATATATATATATATATATGTATATATAAATAGAGCTGGAATATATCTTAAATATATATAAGACCTCAAAGCCCAACTCCAGTGACAACTTTCTTTCATAAGACCACACCTACTCTAATAAGGATACATTTCCTAATAGGTTCACTCTCTTTGTGGCCATTTTCTTTTAATCCACCACAATACCCAAAAGTGATATAGCTATGTCTTAAGGCAGAACAATTTCCAATTTCCTAAGAAACCACCATATTAATTTCAAAAGTGCTGGTACAAGTTTGCACTCCTCATACTAGGTTTTCTTGCCTAGTCTTAATGTAAGGAGAGGAGCTTAGTTCTATCTCAACCTCATATGTCATGCTTTGTTAAAAACCCATTGGAGGTCTACCCTTCCTAAGGAGACACAAAGAAGGTGTGAATTTGGGGGAGAACAGATGGTGGAGGGACTTGGAGAGGAGGAGGGAAGGGAAAGTATGGTTGGAATATAAAAGTAAATTAATAAATTTAATTTATATATATAAAGATAAAAACTAAAAAGAGACAGTACTCCCTTTCTCAGAGCCTTGCCCAAGAAGGGGTAAAAGATTCTCTCATCCTTCAAAGAACTACCTCACCAACATTAAGAGATATAACCCACCCCAATTCAAAGATCCCTGTCTCAAGGGGGCTTTTGTATCCACTTCATCAAAGAGTTTAGTTGGGGGATGCCCAGAGACCCTGATCCATAATAAGTCAGTCGCCTCTGCTTTTGAAGAACTTTTGCTCATGAGGCTCATTTCGCACAGCAGTGTTATTTCTAAATGGGAACTGGCCATTAGCCTTTTGAGAAATGTCTTTTTCACAGGACAACTTAAAGACTAGAGATTCTGTGAAGTTAAATTTAATGAAAAGTACATTGGATGTGCATTAAGAAAAGTTGCTGAAAATATATTTAAAAATTGAAAATCAGTGGAGTAGCTTATATAGTCCTGCCAAGATGTCTGGAATATCTTCAAAGAAGAAAATAACTGAACCAATTTGTATCTTAAGATTCCGATAAGTTAGTGCTCTCATTTAGGTAAAATGTTATTAATGCTGTCTGGAAAAAAAATTAGGAAAGGTGATTTAAAAAATCAATGCGTGGTGCATTAATAGTAAATGTTAAAATATAGTTTATAATAATAAAACAGTAACATTTGAGTTAAAATATTCTATAAAATTATTTACCTAAGTTTTAAAATGTAAAATGAACAAGAAATTTGTTTTCTAAGAGTTTTTTGACAAATGGCCTATAAAATTAGGAATATTTGTTTATAGCATCTCATTAGCTTAGATCTAAACAAACTGAAAATATAGCTACTAAAATTTCCTTGTATGAATAAAAGAAGACAGATATTTTAGTTTTATTTTTTATAAAATATATTGAAAGAAAAAGCACCCACAGTCCAAAGCACAGGTATAAAATAAGAAAGGAAAAGATCAACACATTATTCCAAAATTACATACTGCAAAGCACACATTCATGTAGTTTTAAAGTTACATCTAAGCTGGTTGTTTAAAGACCTATAAGTACATAGAAGAATAATCCATATTAAAATCCCTGGTCACCTCTGCAAAATTCCATAGTACAGGACACAAGCTGAATACCTCATGTGATCCTCATAAAACTTTAACAGATAATTAGGATAATTATTATTTTTCTTTAAATAGATATTTATAATTTGCTTCTGTTGGAGAATTTTGTTTTTATTATTTTTTAAGTATGTGTGTGTGAATGTGGGCATGTGCATGTGAGTTCAGGTGTCTGCAGAGACCAGAGGAACAAGGTTTCCCAGAGATGAAAAAGAAAGTGATTGTAAGTTGAATATAAACTGAATGTGAGTACAGGGAACAAAACTGGGGTCCTTTGGAAGAGTATCAAGGACTCAAACACTGAGTGATATCTTCAGCTCCCTATTCTTAATTATTTTTAACAAGACTGCATACTGCTTTCTCAAACAGCAGTCCTAACTCAGATTCCCACCAACTGTGTGCAAATATCCCTTTTTACACTTATTCACCAAGAGTTCCTGAGTTTCATCTTTTATGATAATCACTCTTAACAGCTTGTGATATTTAATTGTGATTTTGGCTTATATTTTCTTGACATTGAACATGTTTAATGCATTCAATCATCATTTTTATGTCTTCTTTTAGGAAATTTGTTTAGATATATTTTTTATTTGACAAGGTATTTCTTTCCTTTTTGCTATTGAGCTTTTAGTTTTCCTTATATATTCTAAAATATCACATATAATTTAAAGGCAAGAAACAGAATCTAGGAAACATTGTTGATTTGAAAATATTGAATTGGTTTCCAGGGAGAGACTGCCTCAGGTGTTGCCCAATGAGACAAAGGAATGGAATAACAAAGGAAGGTAGTGCTTGGAAACAGGCAAGTCTCAGCAGATACAAGAAATTGCAATAATAATCCAATCTAACCACTATGGATTAAAGTTGGATATCAACAACTGAAACAACAGAACACTTACAAACTCATGGAAACTGAATGACTAAATACTGAATAAAAAATAGGAAAAGACAAAAATTAAGAAAGAAGTTAAAAACTTTAAAAACTGAATGAAAATGAAAACTTCTGGGATGCAGTTAAGGCAGCTTTAAAAGCAAGTGCATAGCACTATGTGCCTACATTTAAAAACTGGAGAAAATTCACATTAGTAACTTAACAGCACTCTTGAGAGCTCCAGAAAAAAAGAAGAAAACACACAAAAGGAATAAATGGTAAGAAATAATCAAATCAGCTGAAACCCATTAAATAGAAACAAACAACAACAACAACAAAAAAAAACAAACAAAAATAAGAATCAATGAGACAAAGATTTGGGAGTTAGAGACAAAAGAGGAACATAACAACAGACGCTGAGAAAATCCAAAGAATCATAAGGACTTCAAAAACATACTGTAAAAACATGTACCCTACCAAATGGAAAATAAAACAGAAATAATTTTCTTAATATATACATACCACTTACAGAAGTTAAATCAAGATCAGAAAAGCAACTTAAACAGAGCTATTATCTCTAGTGAAATAGAAGTAACTAAAATTCTTCCAACCACGAAAGCCTTGGGCTACATGGTTTTAGCCCAGAATTCTACCATATTTTTAAAGAAAGCTTAGTGGCAATACTCCTCAAATTATTCCCCAAAAATAAAAACAAGAAGAAAATTGCCAAAATATTTCAACAAGGCCAAAATAACCCTGGTAGTTAAATCATATAAAAACTGAACAAAGGGAACTGCATCAGCAGAGAAGGACTGAGGCCTTTGAAATTCAGACCCCAAACAGAGATGAACAGATTCTGGAACCTGGTCCACTTGTCCGGATAGTCTTTCTCCAGGACTGGGGTCAATCCCTAGAGTCTGATCTCAGCTCTCCCTAGTAGACAAGAACTAGGGTTTGGCTGTGAGGAGCTCTTCCAGCCACACCTAAAAAAGGGGACCTTGCACAGCCGATCCCTGCCTCCAGGGCAAACTGCATCATTAAAGAAGGACTGAGGTTTTGAAATTCAGACACACGGCCAGAGCAGAGTCAGAGACTGAGCAGACCTCTTGCTCAGAGGAGACAGAAGACACATATGTCCTCTTGCCACAACTGACTAGGAGCTGCCTAATTGTGAACCACTGAAGCCATAGGAAGACACCAGTGCAAAAATACATATAACAACATAAAGAACAAGAAGGCAACACCAGAAGAAACTGGTGGTTCTGCAACACCAAGACCTAAGAGGAAACAGAAGGAAACAACACCAAAAAACACCTTTATGAAGATTATTGAAGCCTTCAAAGAAGATACAAAAAATTCCCTTAAAGAAATAGAAGAAAATACAAACAAAAAACTGGAATCCTTGAAAATCCTTAAAAGAAAACCACGAAAAGGTAAACCAAAAAAATGAAAGAAACATTCCAGGAATGGATGTATGACCGTCAAGCTCAGCTGGTGAAGTAGGGGACTCTTAATTTCAGAGTTGTGGGTTTCTGCCCCACATTAGGTGCCAGTTGTTTCATAAATTCTAATTGTTCTTATAATAAAAACCTGAAACAAGATATTGGAGTAAAGCTGAAAGATCAGAGAGACACAAGAACCAGCCACTAGAGAAACTTATCACTATTACTGAATCCTTAGGCTGAAAGATAGACAATCCTGTCTCCACAAATCCTTAGACTAAACGCCTCTGTGTCTTCAGCCAAAAGGGAAGGAAGGGAAGAAATTAACTCCAGTCTTCTCTTGCCTTATAATCCTTTCTCTGCCTAGTTATATCACTTCCTGTTGTAACTTTTCTAGTGCTGGGATTAAAGGTATATGCCACCACTGCAGGCCTCTTTCTCTTTGAGATTGGAATAATTTTATGTAGCTCAGTGGGGCTTTGAATTCAAAGAGATACAGACTGTTTTTTGTCTCTGTCTCCTGAATGCTAGGAATAAAGGTGTGTGCCACCACTGCCTGATATCTATGGCTAACTCTATGGCTGAATCTGGCCTCTGGTATTCAGTCAAGCTTTACTTCTTAGATTACAAACAATATGTTACTGCAACCATCTATAACATCAAATTGTACTACAGAGTAATAATAATAAAAATAGTGTGATATTGGCAAAAAACCAGACACACCTGTGGACATCTGATTTTTTTTTTATAAAGAAGCATGAATGTTCACTAGAAAAAGAAAACCCAGCATCCTTAAAAATGGTGCTGTTCAAACTGAATGGTTTCATGTGGAAGAATGCAAATAAGTACATAGTTATCACCTGGCACAAAACTCAAGTCCACATTGATGAGACTTCTTGACATAAGGCTAGATGCACTGAATTTGATTAAAGAGAACCTGGAAAATAGTCTTGACCAATTGGCACAGGAAAGGTTTTCTGTACAGAATACTAATAGCACAGGCACTAAGAACAGAAATTAATAAATGGGACCTCATAAAACTGAAAAGCTTCTGTAAGGCAGAGGACACCATTATTCAGACAAAGTTACAGCCTAACAAATGAGAAAAGATTATTTTTACCAACTACACATCTCATAAAGGGATAATATCTATAATATATTAAAACTTAATACTCACCTAAAGGTTCACCTACACCACTTTGATGAAGATACCCAAAGAACACTACATTCTACTACAGGAACACTTACTCAACCATGTTTATTGTTGCTTTATTCATAATAGCCAGAAATGAGAAAAAACTAAATATCTGTTTATAGACAAATAGATTAAACAAATGTGGTACATTTACACAATGGAATAATCCTCAGCTGTCATAAAAAAATGGAATTCATAGGTAAATAGACAGAGATAGAAAACAAAAATCATCCAGAGAAAGATAACCCAGACTCAAAAAGAAAAATATGGTATGTATTCACTTATATATGAGTGTTAGCTGTCATCTTCAATAATTAGGTCCATTTAACCAGAGGTTAAGCATAGAATAAAGTATTGGGGGAAGAATTGGATCACTCTAGAAGGGCAAATTGAATTTGAGATGTTGGCCAGCTGAGGCCCCACTGGAACCCCTAAATGACCCAGACTATTGTCAAAGATATTGGTTGCTCTCCACAAGATGATGGTAAAGCCCTGTTGCTAACAATAACACCTACACAACTCATTGACTTCTTCACCCCTACTGATAGCATGATAGATGCACACATGTACTCACAGAAACAGTAGCAGCATGCACATGACCGAAGAAGTCTGGGTCACAGTAATGAAAGGGGAAGTGGACACAAGCTCCTATTCCTAATTCAGTAGCTACCTCCAATTGATAACCATTGGGAAAAAAATGGTTTTTTCCAATGAAGTTTCACAGGTTATGCAAACTCCTGCTAAGGCTAGGTCCTATGTCCAGCAGCAGACTGGCTAGTCAAATGGTAATTTAAAATTTTTTTTTTCCTCTCGTAATGCTTGGTCTAAAAGTTTTCCTACCTTTCATGTCTTTTGCATATATATTATACTTTCTAATTTTATGTGACTATGTGATTTTGTGTTTGCCACTATGAACACCTCTGTATCTGTGTATGTTTCTTGTGCTTTGTCTTTGGCTCTTTTGTTGGGTTATTCTTTTGTTTTGTCCTATTTAGATCCATTTGTTTTTACTTTATCAATTTCATTATTTTTAGATGTCTGTTTGTTTCCTCAGATATGAAGAAAGGTTGTGGATTTGTTTGGGTGGGGAAGTGGGGAGGATGTGGGAGAAGTTGGAAGAGGGGTATCAAAACGATAATAATTTGTATAAAAAATAAAATATATTTTCAATTTTAATAGAAAAGGTTAGATGAATAACATTTCATTCTAACTTGTGTAATATTATTTATGTTATGGTTTCTATTATATTTAATCTGGTTTTACTGTTTAAGTAGTATCCAAAGGAACTGGTTTCCTCACAGCAACCTGTTTCCCAAGGGCTTAGGTTTGGCTGACCTTCCCTGACGCTCACTCCTCGCCACCTCACTGTCTCTTTCCCTGCTGTCACCTTCTGCCTCTAGCATCCCCTCTTCATTTCCATGTCAGATCTTTCACTTCCCCTCACACGTTCACTTCTTTGAACCTTTTTCTAATTTCCTGTTCTTTATCACATTCACTTCCACAATCATATTAAAATTACAAGCTAGGATCTAAATATGAAGTGAAATGTGGTGGTCATCTATCTGAGCCTACTTTACTAATTTAACATAATAGTTTATAGTTTTATCCATATTACTACCTGTTTATAATTTCATTTTTCTTTGGGGCTGAATAAAATTACATTGCATATATGAGCCATGATTCTACTATTAATTCATCTGCCAAATGACACTTAGGCTGATTCTATTTTTTTGCTATATGGAGCACAGAAATAAGCTTACATGTGTAAGTATCTCTTGGGTGTGATATAGTATTTTGAGTGTAGGCCCAGGAGTGGTATAGCTAGGTCGTATGGTAGTTCAATTTTAGTTTTTTGAAAAACTTCCTCATTCATTTCTATAGTAACTGAACCAGCTTACACTCCTACCAATAGGGAATAGCATCTTATTTTTATTTATTTATATATTATATGTTAATTTTTTACCTCTGCATCAGCATTTGTTGTCATTTCTTTACTTGGTGATAGCCATTCTGAATGGAATCAGATGGAGTCTGAAAGCAGCTTGCATTTGCATTTCCCCAATGACTACAAATGTTAGACACTAATGGAAAATATTTACCAACCAATTATATTTGTTCTTATGAAAACATTCCAGTTGATTGGCCCATATATTAAATAGGAGGTAGGTTTCTGTATTTAATGTTCTCTTTATAGGTGCAAAGATTTTCTCCATGTCTGTTGGTTCCTCTAATATGTTCTCAGAAAATCAATGATAACAATATAATAAGTTAAAATTTTAAATGAATAAACCAAAATAAAAGTATGGAACTTGCTTTTTTTTAGGGATATAGAGACACCTTCTGTTGGGAACCAGTGATATTAATAATCATCATCATCAAACTTAAGTATATGTCAGATGTACTATTCTGAAGTTATAAATTCTTACATAATTTCTAAATTAGCAAAGGTAGAAGTTTTTTAGTTCATTTTAAGACAGAAAAGTTGTTGACATATTAAATCTATTTCCCATGGTTTTACAAATCATTTAATACATTGGCCCACACAAAAACAAAGGACACAGGGTTCTTCACAGGGTAGCAAGAAGCCTGCTTTTGTCTGTGAATGTATCATATTTTAGTGTTGTTGCTTATACCTTTGAAGCAGGAGCAAGATAGACCTTCAAGTTCTTACTAGAAATGTGTCTGAACTCTTCATGGGAAAAGATATCATAAAGAGAAGAAGCTGAGAAGAAAAACATATTTTATATGTCATTGAAGATATACATATTTGATCTATTTTATAATTTTGCTCAAAAATTTTCTCATCTCATAGAAGGGTGAAGTTTTCTGGAGACAAACCTTGCATACTAGAAATTTTCTCCTGTAACTGGTCTTCCTTTATCTTGATGCTTAAAAAAGAAGTGCAGGAAATTTGATCAAAATCAGTCAACCCATTTGAAATGTAGTAGGAAACAAACAGATGTAAAACATTAAAAGGTCCAATTGATTTTGCTACATTTAATCAATACTTTTTTCATTCCCAATTCAGCGGGTAGCCTTCTTTAAACAACCATAGCAGCTAAGAATGACTAAAAACTGCATTTGATTTTTGCCACATACTGTTAAGTGAAAATTAACCACAGGGAAGCAGAAGTCAGAAGATTCAATAGCAAATTCATTCCTCTCTCCCATATAAAAAACTCTATGTAGATCATGTGAATACAAAGTAACCTACAATTTAGAAGTTGAGAGCTGAAGTGTACTTGCACCTGATTCTTAACATTTATGGGTTCCAGATAATCATTGTCTTCTTGGATCAGTGGGCTTGTTTTAGGACTTTTAATAATAAGTAGTCCTGCAATTAATAATTTAATTAACCAAATAAAATTTAACACTTTACTTTCTAGTAGTAGAATGATAACTTTTGAAAAATCTTACGATGAAGCCTTTAGTTTTTAGCTACTAAATTTTGTATATAAATCTCAAACTCTGAATTCAAGTGCAAACGTTCTCTATTTTTGATAATAATCTATTCCTACTCTTAACCTTGTTCTTATCCAAATAAATATTGTATTGAATAATTGTGTTAAATATTAAGCTACATAGGAAGTTGTATTGTAGTAGCATGAATTCAGTTTGTGTTAAATGAGACTCAGAGTCAAATATCAGGGGAAGGCTGAAATATCAGAGAGAGGAAGCATCACAGTCAAATCTCACCCAGTCTTGAAACTTCCTCAGCTTTGCTCCTGGTCGCTTCCGTCAGCTGCTTCTGTGTCTGCCTGGTTTCTTGAGCCTTATATACCTATCCCACCCAGATTAGGATTAAAAGCATGTAACCTTGAACTCACAGAAACAGCAGAAGTTCTGTCTCTGCAGTTATGGGATTAAGGGTGTAGGTCACCACCCGGATTTTCCCTGTGCTGGGATTAAAGGTGTGTGTGATTGACTCAGCTGTTTATCCTTGTATTCAAGGATTTCCTGAGCTGACTGCCTAGGATTTGACTATGTGCTGCCTCTAATATTTCAGGATTTATTAAATTTCTAACAAATATCCACATTGAATTATATTGTTAGTATATGACCTATACATTTCTTTTCAACCTAAGTCAATATGCATGCTGTATTTTACAGGAATGAGAAATGCAGGTCCTTCCATGAAGATGTCACAATGTGGTAGAAGAAACTTGCCAGAAATCAAAATTACAAAATAGATTTCAACGAGGGAAGGGGAACTGTGGTTGGTATGTAAATTAAAAAAAAAAAAACTTTTAAAGGAAGAAAAAAATTAATTGCATAAGCTATTATGGTTTGAGTCTGATCTGTCCTACCAGGCTTGGGTGTTTGAACATCTAGTCTCCAGGTAGAAGAGTTATTTGCAGTTTGTGAAACCCTGGGGAGATGGTAACTGGTTATAAAATGTTATTAAGGCGGGACTTTGATGGCTGTGACCCAGTAGGATCCTGTCTCTGCCTCCTGGTGGGCTGCTGCTATCTGGATAGCTTTTAGGCTCTTGCAGACATGTGCTAGAACTACTCTTGATGCTATACCTTTCCCACCATGATAGACTAAATCCTCTGAAATGCTGAGCCCCAAATAAACTTTTCCTTCCTTAATTTGTGTTTGTTTGCTATGTTATCAGAGCAATGAGAAAATATGGAAGCCTTCTTTGAAGCAGTTAAGCTGACACAGACAGATGGGCAAGACATGTCAAGTGGGAGCAGAAGGTACAAGAGGCACTTTGGGAAGATGGTCTGTTCTGGTATTTATCAGAAACCATATAAAAGAACATAAAATATAGGAGTCGGAGGGGAAATGGTGAGTTCTCACTGGAGAAAAGGATGAAAGCACAAACCCTACATTTAATGAGATGATGATGATGATGATGATGATTACTGAGGGATACCTTGAGATGTGATGATTTGAATAAGAAACATTCCCCATGGAGCTCTTGTTCTTGAACACTTCACAGTTGTCAGCATTGTCTGAAGAGGTTTAGATGGTGCAGCCTTGTTGGAGGAAGTATGTCACTGGGGGCAGACTGTGACACACCCATGTTGCTTTCTCTTTGTACTTGCAATTGAGGACATGCACTTCCTCTCAACTTCCTGCTCTAAGGCACTGTACTGGCTGCTCATTGTTATGCTACCCAGCCATGGTGGAAGCAAGGTTCTTATCTCTCTAAAACAATAACCCCCAAATCAACTTTTGGTTCTGTAATTTGCTTTTGATCATGATACTTTGTATACCAACAGAAAAGTAGTCAATACAAAGGATGCTAGATATGGATAAAAAGGGAACTATATATTTTAGGAAGGTCACTATTGCATTCATGATTATTAAGATATAATAGGGTATATATAAGACATGGATTCTGGAAGATCGTTTGGAAATCATTCTGTCACTATAAGAGGCATGGAAGATTTATTGAAAGATTTGTTCAAAAACAGTGGTGATAGAAATACTGAACTGGGACTTATACAAGAGAAGTAAGAGTGATATTATGTAGATAAATAAGAAGAGAAATTTGCAAAATTGAGGCAGGAATTTCTAAAGATTTATATCTGTGTGGAAGCAAGGATGAAGATAGTCACCCAAGTTTCATCAAATGGACTTGTTTGGGATTAAGATTTTGAGACAATGGTATTCACTGAGGGTTGGAGGGTGTGCTGCAGCCAGGAGTTCACACAGAACCTACCCTGGACACTGTGCCCTAGCCTCAACATCACTCTAACTCTGGGCAACAGCAGGATATCTAAGATGAGTCTAGTAATGGTCCAGTTCTTACAGTGTTTTAGATACCAGAAACTTTGACTCAAATCAACAACTGGTTGCAATGAATATATATTTACAGGTAAAGCTATTTGGGCTGGAGAGATGGCTCAGCAGTTAAGAGCATTGACTGTTATTCCAGAGGACCTGAGTTCGATTCCCAGCATCCACACGGCAGCTAACAACTGTCTGTAATTCCAAGATCTGACACCCTTATACAGTTATACATGCAGGCAAAACACCAATTTCACATAAAATAAAAATAAATTAAAAAATAAACAACAACAACAAAATACTGTGTGACACACTGCAGTTTGTAATGCACTGTGAATATGTGATGGAGAAATGGTATGGGGAGTGTGCAGTGGAGAACGGTGGAATGAGATGGGTGCAATCTGTCTATGCTGCGTAGGGCCAACAGCTAGTATGCAGCAGCCTGAAGCTTGCACAGATTCAGCCCCAGAACTCACTGCCCAGGGGCATAATTGCCATGGTTCAAGCAACAACAGGATATTTGAGATGAAGACACAATCCATTTTCTTTTGAGGACTGTACCTTTTCAGAAGACCTCTATGGTCTGTGTTGTGTTTCTAGAGGTCATCCTGGTATCTGCAGTCTGCTACTCAAGGCTGTTTTGAATACCAAGGTTCATGTGGGTACACATGGTCCTGCAGCAGCTGAGGGCTGAGTTCATGTCCATGAACTGAATTATCTACCTCCAAAGACCATGTAAATGTCCTTGGTCTGTGTTGCTGCATGAATACACATTGATATCCTTGAGCCGTGCTGCAGTCTAGAACCATGTTGGAGTGAGTGGCCAGCAGTGTACACCCCCGCCTCCCAAGCCATGTTGATGTCTGTTCCATTTGACTGCTAAGGTCTTTGTTGAGGATCTGTGGTCCTGCTGCAGCCAACGGTTGTGTTGATGTTTCTGGCCTGTATTACTACCAAGTGCAGACAGATGTCTATGAC
Organism: Sigmodon hispidus; assembly: GCA_004025045.1. Classification (NCBI taxonomy): domain Eukaryota; kingdom Metazoa; phylum Chordata; class Mammalia; order Rodentia; family Cricetidae; genus Sigmodon; species Sigmodon hispidus. Next base: position 44,164 of record PVIH01003105.1, read on the forward strand.
CTGTTCTGCCATTTGGGACCAAGTTGATGTTGTGAGATATGCTGCCACTGAAGGTCATGTGGGTGTCTATGGTCTGTGCTGCCACCTGAGACCATGTTTATGTACATAGGCCAGGCTAACACTGGAGTTCATATTGGTACCTGTGGCCTGTATTGCTACAGAGGCCATCTTGATGTCCTTGGCTTGTGCTGTCTCCAAAGAATATGATGGTATTTATGGCCTATGCTGTGGCAGAGGGCTGTGTTGATTTCCAAGGTCTACACTGCCAGGGAAGACTGTTCTCAGGTTCATGGCGTGTGCTAACCCTGGGGGTCATATGGATATCCATGATCTGTGCTTCTTCTGACTATAAAATGCAAAGAATCTACTTTTGCAATGGCATCAATGATTGCAGACACACAGTTGAGCAAAAGGGTCATAGAAGGCTTCTGTGACAACCTTAACACCCTCTCCAAAGAAAGTAACAGCCTAGACAGTCATTGAAGAGAATGCTTTAAAAAAAATTCTGATGAGGATGCTGACACATAGCTTTACATAACTGAAAGCTTCTGATAGAGGTGTGGGTAAGAAAGGATTCAATTTTCTTTAAGGGGATAGCCACTGGGAGTTTGACTATGCTTCAGTGAATATATTGGCAACACAAATTAAATTTGTGTTTTCCTTCTTTTTTTGGGAGAGAGAGTCACAAGGATGGGTGGACTTGGGAAGAGGGGATGTATAATGTGAGATTCCCAAATAATCAATTTAAAAAAAAATGCTATGTTGGAAAAACTAAAACTGTCTTGAAAGATTATAAAAAAGGGGGGGGTAAGATAAAAAGAGAAATCTGAACAAAAGTATGGATACCAAAATCAGTTTACAGGAATATGCGACATCTCCCAGAAAGAGTGTTGAGCAATGTTGAAAACACTAACACTGTAGGAAAAGGAGGGAAGTACAGATGCAAAGACAGCTACAGAGTGGTAAGAAGGAAGCAAGGAGAATATAGCACCAGAGAAGTCAAAGGAGAGAGGATTTGAAGTCTCGGGGAATAAGTAATAATATTAAGTGGATTGAGAAGAATGGATAATAACAAGTATCTATTGACTTGTGCTTCAAGGGAGGCATTTGGTGATTAGCAAGTTTTATGAAAAACTTGTAACACCACTGCAGAGGGCTAAGAATACACGAGAAGAATGAAAAGGTATGGATATGTAACCTTCTGAGCTCCAAATCAAACAACCACAAAATATTGAATTGTATCTTGATCATAAATTGATAGATGCTCAGGGGAAATGAGCAATAAAACAAAAAACATTTTCCATCTCAGTGAAAAATACTTGTTAATTTTTATTTCAGTACCGGTGATAAACTTTGGGCCTCACACTGCTAGGCAGGCTCAATCTCTGAGCTACAGCACTGCTCCTAAGGGAAAATATTGTTGATGTTTAAAATTTAAAGTTTAATGTTTCAGAAGCTCATGTATGCAAATCCAGAGATAAAAATACAGAGTTCTCCTTGTTATTAGCAAGTCAAATTGCAGTCTTTGTCTTGTTTCAGTTTATATTTTATTTAAGGAACTATGACTGTCCAAACTTACCATGTATGACATTTCTCAGTCTCTATCTGTGAGCTATGACTTACTGAACCAACTTACATGGTTGAATATATTCTCCATCTGTCTTTCTGCTTCTAGTACACGTACTTCCTGAACCTGGTTTGTATCTAGTGTCTAGAAACTTTTCTTCACCTGTTGGTTTGAGTGGATTCCCCCATCCTCCTCTGCTTCAAGTTTTGAAAAAAATGATTTATTGACTCATGTTTAGGACTTTTATGCAGAAATCTATATAATAACAATAATACTAAGTAATACTCAGCCTTCCATCTTCCAGTGCCCATTGTTGCTAATAAAAATAAATTGCATAAGAAAAGTACTCACATTTAGTATATTCCTTTGTGTGAGTCATGATTGTCCCCTCTATATATTTAGAGCACCAAATTTTTGGAATTAAGGAATCCAAATAAAATCTATCATTATTAATTTTTGTGGGTAATCAGTAACTTCTTTAAATTTGGAAAGTTTGGTCTTCATAGTTCTGAGTGTGTTTATCTTAACAAATAATCTTGTAGAAGCTGACATGTGTTTCTCTAAATGTAGACAATGCTGATAGGAAAAACTTACTTTGAGCAACCTGGTAGCAGAGAGAAGGCATTCTACTTTACAGAATCTTGTTCTAGAAAAACTTTGAATAAGTTAAGTACTTTGGAAATTTTCAAGCTTCTTAAAGAAATTTCATCATGTCCCATAAACAGAAATTAAATTATTTCTCTTGGAGGAATATGCAGTTAGCTCTTCCAAATATAGGTATTCTATTTTCTCACCTTTTCTTAGTTGCATGTATATCTGCCCTAAATTCAATACAGCATTTTTTTACCCCTAAGATTTAGGGTGGAGTTTAGATATATGATTTTGTGTGAATTGGAGGCTGTAGATTTCCTCTAAAAGACTTCACCAATACTACTCCATCACTTTAACATATCTCACAAATTTACAAAAGTCTCTCATTTGTTAATGAGTTTTTCTTTTTTCTAAATAGTGAGCTTAAAATGTTTAATGAAACTTTTTGGTTAAAGAGAATTTATAATGAATTTTCGAACAACTATTTCATTAACTATAAAATAATTTTATTCCTTGTGTTTTTAACTCCATTAATGTATGAATTGTGACTATAGAATATTTCTATAATATGATGTAGTTACAGTTGCTGAAGGAGAAATAAGCATTTTTGAAAACAACACTAGGGAATATTAAAATACAAATATAAATCATTAAATTTCAATTCATTTGGATCAAACTTCAAAGTATTAGAGATATAATCTGCCTTATACAGTTAAAATAATTAACCAATTGAGACTCCATCTCAGCTAATTGTTTTTGAACAAGATAAGAATGATGTTTAAGTAACAAAAGATGACAAATAGCAATGCCCACTGTGGGACTCTCTGTGATTTTATTTACTGCTTGATATATGCACATTTCCATGAAAAATAGAAGCATGTTACCATCATTTTATAAGAAAAACCATTTGCAAAATTTTATCGATCTCCTAAGCTTTAGACTTATTATCTATGATTTTTTCCAACTAGAATACATAAATGAAATGATGCCTGTAATTGGTAAGAAATTGTCTGACAATTGCCCTTATTTCACTGTTGTCCTCTTCTTGATCCCTCAGTATTTATATAAGTCAAGGTACATTAACAATTTAAGTAATTAATCCATGCTTTCTGGAATGTTGAATATCTAATTTCTATTGCTCTTTCTCATAAGTTCCTTCATCCATTTATTAAATATTTATAAAACAGTTAACATTTACAAAGCAAATGATGTAGGGTTTGGGTCTTATTAACCAAGTAAAGTTATACATAAAACCCTGTATACAAAGCAGCATATAATTTCATAAAGGAGAGGACAACATGCACACATACTCTGGTACTAGAAGAATAATGGAGTGAGACAAGAGGAAAGTAAGGGAAGAAGTGTCATAGCCTCAGCCTTCATGATCTTAGACCTCTATCTCTGGAGTTGAGATTGAATGAAGAATCATAATTGGATTCCCAAGAAGAAAGTAGTCTTCTCTGGGGAAGAATATACTAATTGCTCATCCAGAATCAAATGGTCAACCCTGAAAACATACTTAAGAATAAGAGAGCAGAAAAGGAATTTGAAAGATAGCCATGAATTTGAGAAAGTACAATGGGGGATATATGAATAGGTTTGGAGAGAGGAAAAGGAAATGGAAATTATATAGTTATATCATAATCCTGAAATCAAATTTAACTTAAAATAAAAACAAAAATACATAACTGAGTAGGTTTCCAAAGAAAGACTCAACCATAGCTATCATCACATTGCTGCCCCAGGACAACAATGAACTTAACTAAGGAAGAATTGTATATGACTTTCATGGAGATAATGGTGTTGATTAAATGAACTTCAAAGGACTAGAGAAACCACATTGAAGAGAAAGAATAAGTTAGTGATTGACAGAAAGATCTACAACATTCATTGAAGAAAAAAAATAAGACTGTGACCTATGTCCTTGGGGTTTCATTTGAAGGACAGATAAAATAATACTGAACAGTAGAAGAACTGTGTGTGACTTCACCTTTCTTGATCTCAAATTATACTACAAAGTTATAGTAATAAAAGCAGTATGGTGTTGGCACAAAAACATACATGTTGACTAAAGAAATCAAATTGGAGGTCCATAAGTAAATCCACACACCTATTGACTTTTAACAAAGAAACCAGAAACACACTGGGGAGGGGGGAAGAAGCATCTTCAACAAATTGTGCTGGTCAAGCTGGATGGTTTAATGTAAAACAATGTAAACAGACCCCTACCATTCCACAAAATTCTCAACTCAAGGTGAGTCAAAGTCCTCAACATAAAGCCAGGTACACTGAAGAGAAAGTAGGGAAGATGTGTGTGTGTGTGTGTGTGTGTGTGTGTGTGTGTGTGTGTGTGTGTGTGTATGTGTGTGTGTAGAGAGAGAAGAACTTTGGAACACACAACTCTAAAGAACATGATACGATACTATCAAATCCCTCCCCTCAGAGCTCAAGGAAATCCTTGGAAGAAGAGGAAGAGAAGGAGGGGATTAAAAAGGGGATGTAGGTTACCAGGAGAACAAGGTCTTCTAAAACAACTGAGAAAAGCTCCTAGGAACTAAGACACTGAAGCAGTAAGTACAGGGCCTACATAGGTCTGTACCAGGTCTCCTGCATATATAGCATAGCTTTCAGTTGATTATTTTTATGGGACTTCTGAGTCTTGTGCCTGGTATTGAGGCTCTTCTATTTTTCCGTTGTCCTGTCTTGTCCAACTTAGATGTGATGGCTTTTGTTTTTTTATATGTTGTGTTGTTATTGCTTAGAAGCCTGTTCCTTTTAAAAAGAGGTAGAAAGGGACTAGATCCATTGAGCAGTGAGGAAGGAACTAACATCACAACTTACATGTGAATGGGAGAATAAGCCATAAAAAAGAGAACAACTGTAAGTTCAATATAAGTTTATATTTACTAGTGTCAGGCAAGTAAAAAATAATGAGGCTCAAAACTATTTATTGCCTAAGCCTGCAAATGCATCTGTGCTGTTGTAAGACTTTGCAATTCAGTATCTCTTCCTATCATTTTTTTCCCTTGGCTTCTCACTTTTCATATCCTAGCTTTCAGTCATTAAAATACCTTCAAGGTCCCAACTTACTTTAGGCTTTATTCTCTCACCATATGAACCTGTATCTCAATATAAGTAGTGTAGGAACTGCCAAGAACGATAGGTGATGCATGCCTGTACTTGAGACCTTTGCTCAGAACCAAAAATTACTTGTTTCTATAGGTCTCACTTGGTGATTTCTTCTTCCTTTTTGTTATTTGAATTCTGTAGAAAAAACAGCATATGTCCATTAGCCATCTTTGGTGGCTTATGTGAAGATACAGAACATATTCAAACAAAATACACTTGACATGAAGTTGGCATGAATACTGAATAAACTTCATGCCAGGACTAAGATCCTAAAAGATCTTAACAGGCTGAAATGATGGGCCAAATATAATAAGCTGAAACTTAACAGTGATAAATTTCTGTACTTTGGACAAAATTCCAAAGAAATAAATCAGGCTTGGGGATGCAGTGGAAAGGGAACTGTAGTGAGAGAATTAAATGGTTTCAATGATTCAACGATGCAAAGTGTTTCTCATAGCTAAATCCAGTTTGGGGCTTTGTTGACAGAAACCACTCTTCTAAAATGAAGGCATGACGTCTGTCTTCTGTACAAAAAGATTTGCTTCCCAGCAAAGGAAGTAGATAGCCACTTTTCTTCTAAAAAAAAAAAAAAAAAAAAGTCTCCAGGGAAAACTGCATCAGCAGAGAAAGACTGAGGACTTTGAAATTCAGACACTTTCAGATTCCAACAGGGTCAATCCCTAGATTCTGATCTCAGACTCACCCTAGCAGACAAGGGGCTCCTCTAGCCACACCAAAAAGAGGGGACCTTGCACAGCCAGGCCCCACCACTAGGGCGAACTGCATCAGCAAGGAGGACTGAGGATTTAAAATTCAGACCCCTGTCCAGAACAGAGTCAGATATCTAGCAGACACCTTTCTCACAGAAGACAGGAGACACACAAGCCCTCTTGCCACAACTGACTAAGAGCTGCCTAATCATGCATCACTGAAGCCATGAGTAGACACCAGTGCAAAAATACATATAACAATATAAAGAACAACAAGGCAACACCAGAAGAAACTGGTAGTTCTACAACTACAAGACCTGAACAGACCAATGAAGAGGAAACAGAAGGAAACAACACCAAAAACACCTTTTTGAAGATTAATGAATCCTTCAAAGAATATATAAAAAATTCCCTTAAAGAAATAGAAGAAAATACAAACAAAAAATTGGAAGAGATGAACAAATCCTTGAAAGAAAACCAAAACAAGGTAAACCAAAAAATACAAGAAACATTCCAGGAACTAAAAATTGAAATAGAAGCAATAAAAAAGGCACAAAATGAGGAAATGGTGGAATTAGAAAATCTGAAGAAAAGAGCTGTAACTACAGAAACAAGCATAACCGACAGAGTCCAAGAGATGGGAGAGAGAAACTCTGGAGTGGAAGACTCAGCAGGAGAAATAGGTACATCAGTCAAAGAAAATACTAAAACCAAAAAAGCCATAACACAAATTGTTCAGGAAATGTGGGACACCATGAAAAGACATAACCTGAGAATAATAGAAATATGAGAAGGAGAAAAATACCAGCTCAAAGGCACAGATGATGTATTCAATAAAATCATAAAAGAAAACTCTTTTAACTTAAAGAAGTAAATGCCTATGAAGATACAAGAAGCTTACAGAACACCAAATAGATTTGACCCCCAAAAAAATTTCGCTCGCCACATAATAATCAAACTACAAAACATACAGAACAAAGAAAAAATTTTAAGAGCTGCAAAAGAAAAGGGCCAACTTACTTATTAAGGCAGACTCATCATAATAACACCTGACTATTCCATGGAAACAATGAAGGCTAGAAGGGCTGTATCTGAAGTTATACAGACAATAAAAGAGCATGGCTGCCAACCTAGACTACTATATCCAGTAAAATTATCAATCACTATACATGGACTAAACAAGATATTTCATGACAAAGTAAGACTGAAACAAAATCTATCTACTAATCTCACCCTCCAGAAAGCATTAGAGGGAAAACTCCAACCTAAGGATCTCAGATACACACATGAAACCACAAACATTCAATAATCCCATAGAAGAAAAGCCCAGAGAAAGGAAATACATACAAGCTACCACCAAAAATAGCAGGAAACATCAATCAGTGGTCACTAATATCCCTTAATACCAATGGACTCAACTCACCTATAAAAAGACACACACTAACAAGATGGATACAAAAACAGAAGCCATCCTTTTGGTGCATACAAGAAACATACCTCAATCACAAAGACAGACACAGGCTCAGAGTAAGGGGTTGGAAAAAAAATTTCCAATCAAATGGTCTTAGAAACAAGATGAGGTTGCCATCCTAATATCTATTAAAGTAAACTTTAAACTAAAATCAATTCAAAGGGAACAATATGGACATTACTTATTCATCCCAGGATAAATTGGTCAAGAGAAGATTTCAATCCTGAATATTTATGCCCCTAATATAAGCACACCTACCTATGTAAAAGAAACACTGCTAAAGCTCAAATCCCACATCAATTCTCACACCCTGATATTGGGAGTCTTCAATATCCTACTCTCACCCCTGGATGGGTCAACCAGACAGAGGCTCAACAGAGAAATAAGGAGTCTAATAGAGGTTATGATGCAAGTGGATTTAATAGATATTTACAGAAGCTTCCAACCAATTGCAAAGGAATATATACATATATTTCTCAGCACGACAGAGAACTTTCTCTAAAATTGACCACATAATTGGTTATAAGGCAAATATCAACAGATAAAAAAATGGAAATAATCCCTTGTATCATATCAGACCACCAGGGCTGAGTTCAACATCAAAAATCACAGAAAGCCTACTAAATCATGGAAACTAAACAAAACTCAGCCGAACCACTTCTGGGTCAAGGAAGAAAGAAATAAAAGTCTTTCTAGAATTTAATGAAAATGAACCCACAACGAACCCAAATTTGTGGGACAAAATGAAAGCAGTCTTAAGAGGAAAATTCCCAGCACTAGATGACCATATGAAAAGCCTAGAAAAATCCCACACTAGAGAACTATCAGCACAGCTGAAAGCCTTAGAACAATTAGAAGCAAAGTCACCTAAAAGGAGTAAACGGCAGGAAATAATCAAACTTAGAGTTGAAATCAATACAATTGAAAGAAAAAGAACAATACAAAGAATCAATGAATCAAAAAGTTGGTTCTTTGAGAAAGTCAAAAAGATAGACAAACCCTTATCCAAACAAACCAAAAAGCAGAGAGAGAGTATCCAAATCAACAAAACCAGAAATGAAAAGGGGGACATAACAACAGACCCCCAGGAAATCCAGAGAATTATCAGGACATACTTTGAAAACCTATATTCCACAAAAATGGAAAACCTAAAAGAAATGGACAGCTTTTTGGACAGGTACCATTTATCAAATTTAAATGAAGATCAGATTAATTAACTAAACATACCTATAACCCTAAAGGAAATTGAAGCTGTCATTAAAAGCCTCCCAAGTAAAATGAAGCCCAGGTCCAGATGGTTTCAGTGCAGAATTCTACCAGACATTCAAAGAAGAATTACTACCATTACTCCTCAAACTATTTCACACAGTAGAAACTGAAGGAATATTGCCAAATTTCTTTTATGAGGCCACTATTACCATAATACCCAAGCCACTCAAAGACACAAAAAAGGAGAATTACAGACCAATTTCCTCAGGAATATTGATGTTAAAATTCTCAACAAAATTTTGGCAAACTGTATACATTATATAAAAAATTATCCACCTTGATCAAATAGTCTTCATCCCAGAAATGCAGGGATGGTTCAAAATATGAAAAACTGTAAATGTCATCCATCATATACACAAACTGAAGGATAAAAAACCACATGATTATATCCTTAGATCCTGAAAAAGCCTTTGATAAAACCCAACACTCCTTTATGATAAAAGCCCTGGAGAGATTAGGAACACAGGAAAAATATCTAAATATAATAAAGGTTAGGGTTAGGGTTAGGGTTTGGGTTAGGGTTAGGGTTAGGGTTAGGGTTAGACAGCCAGCATCAAACTTAATGGAGAAAAACTCAAAGCAATCCCACTAAAATGAGGAACTAGACAAGAATGTCCTCTCTTCCTTATCTATTCAATATAATTCATGAAGTTCTAGTTAAAGCAATAAGAGATCAAAAGGAGATTAAGAGGATAAAAATTGGAAAATAAGAAGTGAAACTATCTCTATTTGCAGATGATATGATTGTATACATAAGTGACCCACAAAATTCTACCAGGGAACTTCTACAGCTGATAAACTCCTTCAGCAATGTAGCAGCATACAAGATTAACTAAAAGAAATCCTTAGCTATTCTATAAACTAAAAATAAAAGGGCTGAAAAAGAAATAAGGGAAACATCACCCTTTATAATAGCTGCAAATAGCATAATACCTTGGAGTAACTATAACCAAAGAAGTAACAGAATTATTTGACAAAAATTTTAAATCAGTGAAGAAAGAAATTGAAGAGGATATCAGAAAATGGAACGATCTCCCATGTTCCTGGATAGGTACGATCAACATAGTAAAAATGGCAATCCTACCAAAAGCAATCTACAGATTCAATGCAATTCCCATAAAAATCCCAACACAATATTTTACGGTCCTTGAAAGAACAATACTCAACTTCATTTGGAATAACAGGCAGGAAAGGCAGGATTGCCAAAACAATTTCGCTCAACAAAAGAACCTCAGGAGGCATCACCATCCCTGACTTCAAGTTATACTCTAGAGCTACAGTAATAAAAAGTCTGGTACAGGCATAAAAACAGACTTGTGGATCAATGGAATAGAATTGAGGATCCAGACATTAACCCAAAAACCTATGAATACCTGAACTTTGACACAGAGGCCCAAAATATTCAATGCAAAAAAGATTGTATCTTTAACAAATGGTGTTGGCATAACTGGATGGCAGTATGTAGAAAAATACAAATAGTTCCAAGCCTGTCACCCTGCACAAAACTCAAATTCAAATGGATCAAAGTCCTCAACATAAATTCAACCACTCTGAACTTGATAGATAAGAAAGTGGGATATACCCTCCAATGAACTGGCACATGTGACCACTTTCTTAATATAACAGCAGTGGCACAGACACCAAGAACAATAATCAATAAGTGTGATCTCCTAAAATTGAGAAACTTCTGTAAAGCCAAGGACACTGTCAATGGGACAAAATGACAGCCTACAGAATGGGAAAAGATTTTCACCAACCCTATAAGTGATAGAGGACTGATCTCTAAAATATAGCGAACTCAAGAAACTAAGAGCCCCAAACCTTGAATAGCCCAATCAATAAATGGGGTTCAGAACTAAAAAGGGAATTCTCAGCAGAAGAAATACAAATGGCTGAAAGGCACTTGAGAAAGTGCTCAACATCTTTAGCCATAAGAGAAATGCAAATCAAAACAACTTTGAGGTACCACCTTATACCTGTCAGATTGGCTAAAGTAAAAGACACAGATGACAGCCTATGTTAGAAAGGTTGCAGAGCAAGGGGTACACTCCACCATTGTTGGTGGGAGTGTAAGCCTGTTCGGCCACTCTGGAATGCAGTATGGTGGTTTCTCAGAAAACTGGGAATCAATCTCTCCAAGGAACCAGCAATACCACTTCTGGGTGTATACCCTAAAGATGCACAGTTGCACTCCAAAGGCATTATTAGCTCAACTATGTTCATAGCAGTGTTATTTGTAATAGCAAGATTCTGGAAACAACCTAGATGCCCCTCAACTGAAGAATGGATTAACAAACTGTGGTACATCTACACAATGGAGTACTACTCCACAATAAGAAAAAATAATATCCTAAAATTTGCAGACAAATGGATAGATTTGGAGAATATCCTCCTGAGTGAGATATTTCAAACCCAGAAAGATAAGCAGGGAATGTACTCACGCATTAGTGAACTCTAAACAAAAACAAAAATCAAAGCATGTCCAAACTACAAATCACAACCACTGAACAGCTTGGGACCTGAAACACCTTGGACTGGCACCGTGGCTCCCATTCCTTCCAGAGCAATACCTGACCCACTCTTGACATTGGGGTGAGGATACTGGATCTACCAGGAGTGGATGCTGAACTAAGCCATATTGGGACCTTTGAACCTCCTGCCCAAGCTGGGGAGGAAATGGGGAGATGTGGAGAAGAGAGAGTAACTGGAAGGGATGGGAGGGGGAAGGGAGCTTGAAGGAAGATATACATGAATAAAAAATATGACTTCATTCATCATAAAATAAAATAAAAAAAAAAGAATAGGAAGTCCTATGGAAAAAAAGTATTCGGGTTTCCTCCGAGAGTAGGATATTTGATTATGCTATAAGATAATACACATTTTTCTGGTTTAGAAGATCAGTATAACATTGGGGGATATGGAAAGAAATTGCTGTAATAGGAGTTTTCTTGCTAAAGATAAATCTGTAAGTTTTCAGATTTTAAAAATAATACTGATTCAACTTCCGTTTTGAAGTATAATTTCTTCCAAATAGCAACTTTCCATTGCAAGTCAGTTACGTGTAACAAGGTTAATTTTTTAGAATACAGAAGAAAAGTATTTTTGTGTGGTGAAGTGAACAACAGCAAAGAAAGGCAACAGGAAGTGTTCAAAAATGGAGGATGTTTCACCAATTGGAACTTCGGCTCAGGACACTATTCATACTCATCCTGCTGAACTTTTAATGATATTTGCCAGGGTGCTAGATATCTTTGGTTACTAGAAATCTTTGATATTATCAAAGTAAAAGTACTTTCTGTAAAATTGGGCACTCTGATAGTTACTTGGAATTTTATGTTTGGAGTTTGTGCCAAGGAACATTCTGATTGGTTCATTAAAAGAGTTGACTTTCTGGTAGCTATGCAGGAGGTATTAGCATGACAGCAAGAAACAGAAGATGCTGGAAAGAATAAGGGAAGACTCTGGGGAGTCATAAGCAAACATAGAGGGAGCAATATAAGCATGCAATGTTGAAAGAAGGGATTGACATGTCTCAGAGGGTAAATAAAATATATAGGTAAACAACCACTGAACAGCTTGGGATCAGAGACACCCTGAACTGACCCTTTGGATCCCACTCCAACTATAGAAACACCTGACTCACTGTTGAGGGAGGGGGCACAAAACTGAATTTGCCAGGAATGGAGACTGATCCAAGCATTATTGGGTCAGTGGGACCATAGGACTGTCTGCTCTCTGCCCAGGGAGGGGATGGGGAGTTGTGGAGAAGAAAAAATGACCTGATGTGGGGGGAGGGGAAAGGGACCTTGAATAAGGATATACAGGGATGGAAAAAATAATTCAGAGGGAAAGCTGCACACAAAGTAAATATATGTGTAGTGTAGAGAGCTGCCTGCTGCTGCACCCTAAAGATGGTGCTGATTTCTAGCCTCCATCCCCCCATGGGTGAGTGCTCTCTTTTGATAAACAACTCCTTATTTGACTTGAGCCTGGGACGTGGTTTGCTGTTGCGTATGTGGACCTATGAGCTGTGCCCACGTGGCTTATTGGGATTGGATGCCCTGAGAGTATTTAGTCAGTGGGCAGGGTTTCCCTGGGAAGGAGCAGAAGAAGAAGACAGAGAAGAACAAAGAGAGAACAATTGTAAAGGTCCTGAATAAACTGCTGAAAGAAGATCCTGGGTGTTGTGCTTTCCTTGCTGGCAAGGGTGCCCGCAACAAGTGGTGGCCTGTATGGGGAAGCAACTCCTGCGAGCTTCAGACATCAGAACTTTCTGCAGTCGGGGGGTCGACCAATAAGTCCCAGGTAATTTGGGATCCGCAATCAAAGCAGGTAGCTCTGACCTGTAGATAAGGCAGAGAAGAGGGAGCTCACTGACGAGTGAGTGTAACCTCTTATAGCCATGGACACACGGCAACCTTGAGCTTAAAGTGAAAGTAACAGCAGTTGCAAATTTAGGCTTAAAGTGAAAGCAACAGCAGTTGCAAACTTGAGCTCAAAGTGAAAGTAAAAGCATTAGCAAAGCTGGGGCTGTTTGGTAAGGGCTCCGAGAAGATTTTTAAGGTAGGAATTAAAGGTTATACAAAGATGGGGTCTTCAACCTCACATCCAATTTTTTTGGCTCTTAAGGAGCTGCTTCATTAAGGTTTTTCTGAGTCTGCTCTGCTTGCTAGCAGTGGGAGAGATTCGTGAGTTCCTACACCATATTGAAAAGCATCCAAGAGGGGTGGAGTCAGCATTTAAAGTGATAGTAACATTTTATAAGCTCTTTGAGTTGAAAAATGATTAAGAATTCTCAATAAAACAGATTTAGACTCTCAAAACCTCTAAATGGGGAAGGAAATAAAGATAAAAAAGCCACATAAAGATAGCAGATAAACAGAGAGTCTGGATTCTGGTTATTGCATTTTCTTGTAATTTTTTAACTTTTAATGAGCTAACTGCAGAGAGACAACTGATTACTAAGGCTGCTAAGTTAAACAAATGCATATACTTTGAAGATATCCTGACTTCGAAATCTGTTTATAAGAATACGTTACTTGGAAAAAGAGTTTCTGCTTTTGTCTCCATGGAAGATCAAAACCTGTGAATTGGTTGTAGGCAGGTGTGGTTCCATTTGCCAAGGCCACCTGAAGCTGATAACAGGCCAACTTGGAGCTGTTGGGAGGAGAGATCAGAGGGGGCAGGCAGTGAAGAAGGACAGAGTGAAGGGGGAGAGTTGTACCTTACCTTGCTGATATAGAAACTCCTGAGTCTACAGACTCAGAGGAAGAGCTGCTGGGAGATATTAATTGGATTAGAGGATATCTTAGGATTGTAAATTATGAATTGAAACCCCTTTATGACATTCTGAAAGGAGAGTCGGCTTTAGACTCCACGCGAGTGATGACAGTGGAAGCCAGAAAGGCACTGCAGGTAGTTGAGCAGAGGTTGCAGGATGCCTGCCTAAATAGGATAGAGGAAGGAAAAGATTTTGCCCTATGACTTTTGCCTACATTCAGGCAACCCACAGGGGTACTATGACAATCAGCTCCACTGTTGTGGATACACCCAAAGGTATCGCCTAGTAAAAGTATAGAACATTACCCTACTGCAGTAACTGATTTAGCTCAGAATGGCATCCAACAGTCCATTCAGTATTTTGGGCATGCACCAGCCGTAATAATTGTGCCATACACAGCAGCACAAGTTAACACCCTGTGTGCTGTTGTTGATGATTGGGCAATTCTTCACTGTACCTTTGCTGGAAAAATAGATAATCATTATCCACGACATCCTCTTATGACATTTTTTTAAGGAGCACTCCATAATTTTTCCCAAGGTCATCGCTGCAGAGCTGGTGGTGGGAGCTGTCAATGTATTCACTGATGGCTTGAAAGCAGGAGTAGGTGCCTATATGGTGCAAGGCAAACAACCAGTTCAACATCAATTTACTCCTAGTACTCCTCAGGTAGTAGAACTTCAAATAGTATATGAGGTGTTTAAAGAATGTCATTTTGCCTTTAACTTGATATCTGACTCAGCTTATGTGGTTAATGCTTTAAAGGTGCTTGAAGTGGCAGGACCAATCAAATCATCCAGTACTGTCGCTGTCCTATTTAACCACTTGCAAGACTTGATTTTGCAACAAAAGGAGAGATTTTTTCCTAAACATATCCGTGCTCATACTGGCCTTCCGGGTCCACTCGGTGAAGGCAATGCCAAGGTGGATATGTGCACTAGACAGGAATGAGTATTCTTTACCTCTCCTGTAGTCAAAGCTCAAAAATTTTACCAGCTATATCATGTGAATGCTAAGACCTTACAACAAAGTTTCAGATATCCAGAGCTGAGGCACATAAAGTAGTTTTGGATTGTGCTCAATGTGTGGTGTATCACCACCCACCTTCCCTAGGTATTAATCCCAGAGGGATCTTGCCATTAAAAGTATAGCAAATGGATGTTACTTACATTTCTGAATTTGCCTCTTTAAAGTATGTACATGTTTCTGTGGACACGTGCTCTGGTATTTTGCATGCCACTGCCATGTCAGGAGAGAAAGGATGCAATGTCATTGGGCACTGCCTAGAGGCCTGGGCAGCTTGGGGAAAGCCCCTGCAGGTAAAAACTGACAATGGCCCTGCTTATACTGGAACACAGTTTACTGCATTCTGCAGGAAATGGATGTACAAGTAACTCATGGACTGCCTTACAATCCACAAGGACAAGGTGTAGTGGAACGTGCTCATTGCACGCTGAAGGAATGCTTACAAAAACAGAAAGGGGAAATAGGCCATGGCTGCACCCCCCAAAAAAAGACTATCTATAGCTCTGTATACCCTGAATTTTTTAAATTTGGATGTTGATAGCCGTTCCATGGCAGATAGATATCTGGTTCTCACCCCTAGCCACAGAGGCATGGTGAAATGGAAGGATATTTTCACGGGCCACTGGTATGGTCCTGATCCAGTGCTTACATGGGTGAGAGGTTCTGTTTGTGTCTTTCCTCAGGACCAGCAAGATCCAGTGCGGGTACCAGAACGGCTAACCAGAAGGTCCGAAATGACAAGTATGATACTGATTTTGAGGGTGAGGATTGGCCCTGGAATGGCTACCTGTCCTGGTACAAAGCCCTAATGCCATGAGCTTGTTTAGAGCTAGGAGAGATTTTGGCACTATTACAACTGTTGTTACAGCCATTTCCCTAGCCACAATTGGGGCCACCACAACCGCCATTGCTATGAGTCACACCGTCCAGACAGTTCAAACACTTAACAATGTGTCTGTCAATGTAGCCCATGCCTTAAACATTCAAAGAGGCATTTCTGCCCAGCTTAAAGGCGGGCTGATGTTGGTCCACCAAAGGATTGACCTGGTGCAAGAGGAGGTTGATGTCCTCTGGCAGATGGCTCAGTTGGGATGCGAATGGAATTATCAGGCCCTATGTGTGACTTCTATTCAGTATGAAAAATTTTCCTGTGCTGCAAATTTGTCTAAAGCTGTGTCAAGTTATTTTACAGGAAATTGGTCAGGTGAATTCAAATCGACCATGGAGAAGTTGGGAGTTGCAATAGTTGCTGTGAACTCAACTCGAGTGGACCCTG
Organism: Sigmodon hispidus; assembly: GCA_004025045.1. Classification (NCBI taxonomy): domain Eukaryota; kingdom Metazoa; phylum Chordata; class Mammalia; order Rodentia; family Cricetidae; genus Sigmodon; species Sigmodon hispidus. The sequence continues at coordinate 60,484 of PVIH01003105.1, forward strand.
GAGTTGGTGAAGGACTGACGAGATGGATGTCCACCACCCTCAGTCATCTGAAGGAATGGGCGGGAATGGGTGCTCTGGCTGGCTTGATAGTGTTGATAATTCTGATTTGCCTGTGGTGCATCTGCAAAATGAGGTTCACAACGTAGGAGCATGGCCATGATTGTTCAAGCCTTCACCACCATTGAGGCGGGACAGTCCCCACATGTTTGGCTTGCTGCCTTGAAAGAGTAATGTTTGGCACGGGTTGTGAGGCTAAGCACTGCACATGGTTTTTGCCTAGGTAAAGCTTCATGAAGAGCATGCCTAATTGCATACATGCTGGCACCCACTATCCTGTCCTCATAAAAATGGGTGCTGGACAGTTCTGTCCCTATCTGAGTGGATGACACCTGGATTAGGGATAGCACAAGTCCTCTTGCACAATGGGGATTAGGCCTCTGCTCTTGCCCGCTGCTTTTGCTTGATTTTTTAATTTTTAATTATTAAATAAGGGGGAGCTGCAGAGAGCTGCCTGCTGCTGCACCCTAAAGATGGTGCTGATATCCGGCCTCCATCCACCATGGGTGAGTGTTCTCTTTTGATAAACAACTCCTTATTTGGCTTGAGCCTGGGGCGTGGTTTGCTGTTGTGCATGTGGACCTATGAGCTGAGCCCACATGGTTTATTGGGATTGGATGCCCTGAGAGTATTTAGTCAGTGGGCAGGGTTTCCCTGGGAAGGAGCAGAAGAAGAAGACAGAGAAGAACAAAGAGAGAACAATTGTAAAGGTCCTGAATAAACTGCTGAAAGAAGATCCTGGGTGTTGTGCTTTCCTTGCTGACAAGGTTGCCGACAGTGTAGCAATCTTATTTGCATTATCACCCTTGATAAGTCATGCTTATGATTTTTATCTTCTTTATAGTTATTGTTAACTTCTTGGCATTTTAAATTCATTTTACTGTTTTTCTTGATAAATACAAAATAAATAAAAAAATTAAAATTAAAATTAAAAAAAATAATCCAATGCTCTTCCAATAATAGTAAAGAAGAGAGGTGGGACAATAGAAAGAAGAGTCAGGAAGATCCTCTGACCACTGTTGTAGAATATTAATTAAGGATGTGTTATATCTGTTTATTCTGTGGAACTGTTTAATGATGCAAATATGTGTTTCATTCCTTTATGCTGCATTTGTTTAACTCTGTGAAGCTGTGTTACTGTGCCTGTCTAATATACCTGATTGATCTAATAAAAGTTGAATCGTCAATAAAAAATATATGTATATATATATATATATAGGTAAATTTGAAATCTAAGAATTAGCTAGTGATAAGCCAAAGCTATAGGCCAAACATTTATAATTAATATTAAACCTCTGCGAATTTATTGAGACCCAGTTATCACAACAGAAACTCTGCCTACAATAACTTAATAACTTCAGTTAAAACTTTTGGTATATCATAGGCAATACAAGACAAACAGAATAAGATAGTATTCAACCTTTTGATGGTAGCAAACTTATGTTCAAATTTATTTATTCAATAAATACTTATTGAGTAACTTTTTCTAGAAATTTTACAAAATAAAGAAAAGTTAAGAATACCATCTTCTTACTGAATTGTATGGATTAAAAAGATAAAACAATAATTAAGATAACTATCCAACAATGATAATCACTGATGTGTAGAGTGACCACGAGACAGAGCGGCTACAGTTCACTGAGTGATCACAAACCTCTTTTGATAAGATAATATTTAGTATTAGAGATTAATGACAGAAATGCTTCAGTCATATAGCCAGGCTTGGCAGTTGATCCACAAAATGAACACAGTGTCTGATGACAAGAGATTTGATTCAGTTATGAAACCTGGCAGAGATGGAGAGTAGTACTAGGTAAGATAGAGATTTGGCAAGGGTTAATGTAACCTAGAGTTTTTCAAGTCAGAGTTAAGAAAATAATGTTATTATGAGAGTTGGGAAAATCTGTTGAGGAGTTTTAAATTTAATTGTAATCATTACAATGAAGACTTAAACCACTATAGTATAAAACACACTCTTATGGAAATGGTAAGGATTCATACTCTGGGAAAACAGAATAAAGTATAGAGAAAGAAAATGGGGCTGGAATTATTTTCTAGCCTTTAAAAAGAATGACATTCTTTTTTTTTTTTAAACTGATATTCTTTCTGAATGACTGTAGGTTGTATCAAACCAACAAAAACTAAATAGAACAATTTAATGCTTGTCAACTTGACATATATATTTGTATTAAACCAAAACCTTTGCTTTCTTATTTGTCTTCCAAGATTTTACATTAATATCACTATCTCAATGTAAAACACTTTTAAGTCTCATAATCTTTAAAAATTCAAAGACTTATAGAGTGCCATCTCTTTAAACATCCAAAGTTTCTTTCAATGTAAAAAGTCTTTGTAAAATAACAAAATCTTTATAAATTTCCAAACTCTCCCTAAAATTCCAGATATCTTAAGTATAGGATCATGGAAAATCAAAAAGAAGTTGAATTCTTTTTATTTCAAAAAGCAAGCAGCTGGCACAAGTGTAATTAGTTCAAAGTTAAATAAAAGTGCAACAGTATAAAACATCTGTATTCACTCATGATTTCCTGGGCTTCAAAGGGTCTGTGTATCTCTGCCTCTGATTTGTCACCCACAGCACAGCTCACATAGCGTGTGTCATAGGCTCATTCCAAGTCCACTTTACATCTTCAGTTTTTCTTCAAGTTTTGCCATGGTACTGGAATCTTCAATATGCTGGGGCCTCCACTACAATTGCTCTGTTCCTTCACCCTTCAGCTCTTTTCTGGAACTTTGACCCTGACTCAAGATATCAAATCTCAGAATATCACTATGACTTTTACACTCCTGGGTTTTCTACTATAACCAGTGCTGTACCTTTACCACTGGCTTGGCATGGCCTTTCATACTGAAAAGCTTCAGATGCTCTTCATAACTCCTTTAGGCCTTCAAACCCAGTGCCATCTGGGAGACTGACTTATTAATGAATTTGTGTGCTAGCTCCAGGTACTGCCTTGGTATCCTCTGGACCACAGTATCTATATGCTGACAATGATAAAAGGCTTCTTGAAAGATTTTGCCTCAGTGATGCCGATACCTTCTTAATCACAGCTAATTTTTTATCCTCATGTTTCTAGTATCAATTGTCCAGGAAAAGCACAGATTTCCCTGCTCTCCTGTTAATCCCAGCTGATTTTTTCCACTCCAGCAAACCAGAATCATAAATTCTTAATACAACATGGCAAATGAACGCAATAGAATTTTTAAGAGCCTTTCAAATATTCTGAAACTTCACATGCTGAGTTTTTATCATTATCATGGCTCTCAGCATTATTTTCCAAGTTCCCACAGTGGTCCATTAACCTCTGGAACACTCAATGGATTTTCTGGCTCAAATTTTTAAATTCCTCCTACCATCCTCCCTAAAACACGAACAGATACATCACAGCAATATCTCATAAACTTGGTACCAATTTCTCTCTTAGGTTTTTCTATTGCTTTGAAAAAAAAAAAAACACCATGACCAAGAGCAAATTGGTAAAGAAAGGGTTTATTTAAAATTACAACTCTCAAGTCACAAAGTAAGGGCAGAAATTTGAGGCAAGAATTGAAGGAGAAGCTATGGAGGACCTCTGCTTACAGTCTTACACAGACTACTTTCTTATACAACTTATACATGATATCTGAGATTTTGCCTCGGTGATGACAGATATGATGCTCAGATATGATGACAATGTCCCTCAGGATGGGCCTACCTACATCAATCTTTAATAAAAAATATACCTTCATAGACTTTATATAAGCAATCTGACAGAGTCCTTTTCTCAACTGAGATTACTCTTCCCTGTAAACTCTAGCATGTGCCAAGTTTATAAAAATCAAACAAATAATAATATTAATAAATGCAGCAATCAGGACAGTTATAAACAATGTGTCTTTGTTTTATGTTTACCAGGCGGTGGTCTCTTTAAGATTGTTCACAAGAGAGGCAATGGTCCACAAAACAGATATAGAGCCTTTCATACTTGTGTGATGATCAAGACTCTAAAGAGATTACCAAGACAAGTGAGTAGTGGGGACTTGATTAAACATGAAATTGAAGCACAGTGAGAGATCAGGATTTTAGGGGTTACTTACTAGCTGGTAAAGTGTGTAAGAAAACTATTAAGAACAAAGTCTTGGAGAGGTAGGAGAAAAGTGAGGAAATCTTGGTATGAAGTCAAGTAGATATGTGTTTCCAGGCAGCAGAGCCCAAGGGTATATAAGTTTCAAAGATAATAACTAAGGACTGAGTGTACTTTACGTTAATGGCTATAAAACAGATAGGTGAGAACAATCTCTAAGGCAGTTTTATGGATGCTGTAGAACAAGCATGATTACCATATAGGGACAGTCCCTAAAAAAAGAGAAACTCATCCAAGGATAAAACATTCATCCTGTGTTCTCCCTATTATGACATATATTCAAGTTTCTTTCCTTAGTTAAGTTTTTGCATAGTTAAAATTTAAATCTTTATATTCTGTGCTTTATGAAGGTTGTAGTAACCACTTACATTTCACAGCTGTATGAATACGTGGAATTGATATTTCTAATCACCAGAGCATTAAAAAGTTAAGCATATCTTAAGCAATTTCAAACACAGAGATAAATTTTTAAAACAACAAAGATCTTTTCCTACTGTATATGAGAACAAAATGATCACTCAATGTACACAAATAAGTATTTCTTAAAGTGAAGACATTACCCTATATTACCACAAACTATCAATGTCAGAAAATGGATACAAATGTACTCTTTTCATGTAATTGCTTATCAGTTACTCAAATAATGTCCACTATAACAGAAAAATACAATTCCAAATCAAACATTGCATTAAGTTGCCACATCTATTTATTCTCCTTTGGTGTATAGTATTAAGTCTTTAAGTTTTCCTTGAAATTATCATCCTGACTCAGGTGAAGATGAAGATCATGTATTTTTTATAATGTCCCTCAATATGAGTATATCTTGTTTTTTCTCATGTTGCATTTGATTTCCTGTTGGAATGCTGTACTGCATTCATCTCATTGGATTCTATCAGCTAGTACATGATTTCATTTGTCTTATTACTGTGAATGCTTGCCACTCATTTACTGCACTGTCTTCCAGAATTCTCCCTTAGAAGTTATAACTCTCCCTTCTGTAATTATCGAATATTCAGTGGAACATACCTTGTGATCATGTGAATGTCTGTTCTCTCATTTTACTGTCAATGAATCCATTAACTTTCATGAGTATATATTTATGAGTTTTTATTTTATTTTGTGTTATAATTTGTACTAGAATTAACTAATGAGAACCTCTTTGATCTTGCTTTTTGTCCTTTTAACATCTTTCTGTATCCCCCCCTCCAATACCTAATGCCACCAAAAACTGTTTAAGGCTCATCTGACACTCTCTCAAGCTACTCTTAATTGAGTCATTTCTCCAAGGACTGTTAGTTTTAAGGTACAATGATATTTAGTGATCAAGATCTGTGTCTTAGATGTTTTAGACATACATACTCAAGTACTCACATTATGATTGTTAATTTCATAATCTTTTTAGGGCAAGAGTTCTCTGGTATTTGTTTGAAATTATTCTAAGAGGGTCCATGAGTGTATTTATTTGAGAATAAGCATTGACAGTGAGACAGAAAAGCATAACATAATACTTAATGTGTCACCTAGATGTCAAAAATGTCACCCATTCCATAAGCATGGGGAAGGAATCCACTGCTGCTTGTCTTTAAGTTTAGATCTTTAAGTTGTTTCTGTTTTTATATATTCCAGTCTTCAAACTGTAATCAAACTGTAGACTTTTCTTGAGTTGCAAGCTTTTAGTCTTTCTACTGGAACTACACCATAAATCTCACCATGATCCCACAAACTAATGAGATTACCTTATGATACACTTACAGGTTCTGTTTCTGTAGAGAATGCTTTGATTTGCACACATCTAAGTATTCATAGTACAGATTCATATTCTTAGTCTCTGAATCATCACAGAATTCATTCTGGTTTTAGGTCCTTCCCTGCCCATTCTCCCTTGGTCTGATGATGAAAAACATGACTGCCATTACCCATAATTCACTTTATATCTTTTCTTGTCCCATGTATTCAAACCAGTCACATCTCTGCCACACTTCATTGATTCCCCTTGGTACTCTGTTCATTTTCCCACATCTATTATGAGACCATTCTCTCTCTGGTCCCCAGCAAAGCTTCTGTCATTTCAATTGTTGCTCCAATCTTTCAGGCCACTCTTACGAAGGGAACCACACCCAGGATTGGACAGTATTACTGATGATTACTGTCCTGCTTTTCCTATGAGAACACTTCATTAATCCTTCATGTCATTGTCACTCATGCAGCACGATCTTCTTATGTAAAGACATCTACACATCCAACAAACTGTATGAAAATTCTGCAACAAATAAATTTTCTGATTTATGTATTTTTCCAATTCATCAAGTACTTAAAATACATATATGTATGTATCATGTATGTATGTATATATCATAACATCCTCTAAATAACATTCTCAGCTTTTCCTTTTTAGTAGTATTGCTATATGTAGGAAGGGAATTTATGGCCTTGAAACATGTCAAGAGGACCCCATATTTTACTTATGGAGTGGCATTCTGTGCCCCACTTATAAGAGCTGTGTGTTCAAATTTAGGATTCATGGCAGCTGTGCCACTAAACTTAGCAAAGGGATAGAGATAGAAATTTAATTTTGACAAATATCTCAACACAGCTAAATCTTATTTTGAAAAAAAATGAATAATTTAAGTGCAAAATGCTTATTTACATAAGTGTACTTTTTAAAATTCATGATTTAAGGTATTGGCAATTTTAGTTGTGAAGACATATATCATGATAAATATGTCCATTTTTGTGTAGTTCATATAACACGCTTTTATAAAAAAAGAATTAATGTTTTTGGAGCAGAACACGGACAAATCTCTTCATGTTTTTGAATGCTTTTGATGTTTAAATTATCTTTCACTTAACAAACAATGGACAGTTATGGGTCACTGTAATGTTGACATATGAATTGTGTTACTTTTATGAAAAAACATAAGTAGACAGATATGTGCTCACTGATTTTGTTAAAAATGTTGACAATTTTTTTTCTAAACATTATGGCTACTGGACAGATATTTGCATTCGTTCACAATAATATACTTCTTTTTAAAGTAGGGAAAAAGATTAATGTCCTGGAGTAATATCTGTCTGTTTTGGATTAGTTTTCTACTACTAGTTTACTGTTAACACTACTATTAGATTGATTTATAGTACTAGTTTTATTTTAAAAACGTTATCCCCAAGGCCAGTGAGATGACCCAGCAGTAAAAGATGTTTGGTGCCAGGCCTGATAGCCTGAGTTTGCACCCCAAGACCTACATGGTGAATAGAGAGATGGGCACTCATACATACACACTCAAGATGGCTTACGATTAAAGAAACAATTATAAAAAAGGTTCTTTGAGGGCTGGAGAGATGGTTCAGTGGGTAAGAGCACTGACTGCTCTTCCAGAGGTTCTGAGTTCAATTCTCAGCAACCATATGGTGGCTCACAACCACCCATAGTGCCTTCTTCTAGCCTGCAGGGACAAAAGCAGACAGAACACCATATACATGATAAATAAATAAATCTTTAAAAAGATTCTTTGAAAAAATTACTCTTTTAATTGAATTTTGTATTTTTATTGGAAAGTAAATTTTAAAACCACATCAGATGTCTGGCTTCTTTATACTAGGCAAAGTGAGTTAAGTCTAGAATTTAGATAACCTGAAAACTGCAATGGGAACCACCAATTCACAGACTGTAAATAATGCTTCAGGTTACTCAGCTGCTTTAAGGGATTTCAATATAAGTGGATCATAATGAATTGTTTACTATTGAAAAAATGCAGTGATGCTGTTGGCCAGAGGACTCACATATTTAGAAAAGTGATATGTTTCACACAGGCATAAAATTATACAAAATGCTTACTTATTTTAAAGTATACTTAATTATTAACTAAACATGGTTGACTGAAAACATACAAAACAGATATGGTAAAAATTTCAAAATAATTATAAAGCCAGACAATAGTTTTCAGCAATGTCCTAGCTGGGTTTGTCTCTTCTTTCCTTTTTTTTTTTTTTAACATAATATTGTTATTGATTATTTGAGAGAGTTTCATATAATGCACCCTGATCACATTCACTTCCCTGTCTTTCCAGGTCTACCCTCTCCCTGGTGAAGTTCCTCAAAGAAAATAAAAAATGCAAAGTCCAGTGTGTGTTGCCTATATACTTGCTGGAGCATGGTCAAACACCCAGGTTCCAGCCTCTTAAAGAGAAGTGAGTTCTTCACCACCCACATCTTTGCCAGAAGCCATCAACTGTTAAGAGCTACACTTCAAGATTTCTATCACAATTTTTAAGAATTCTCTTAAATGGCTTCCTGTCTAGACTGTTTCTTATTTTTTTTGAGGAGTGGAGATTCAGAAGAAGAGCTGTCTCAGAAGTCTTTTACATCTCTCATTCTTAACTGTAAGTCTCTAGTCATTATTCTCATGCAAAGGAAGCTTTCTTGCCCCTTTCTCTTAATGGCAACACAGATCATGGACGTCCATGTGGTTTTTGGTGGCAGTACAGACCACTGACACCAACACTTCACTAGGCTGAAGCACAGGTCACAGACATTAACATGACCTGTGGCAACAACACAGGCCATGGACACCAACATGCCTTCAGGCAGCATCATAGAATATGTGTGTCAATATGGACTCCTGAGGTGACTGCAAACGTCAACATGATCTCTAGGAGCAGCATAGAAGATAAATATCCAGTTTTTCTGTTGCATGATAATTATCACTGACAAAAGAAAGGAGAAAGGAGAGAGGGGGGGAAGAGGAGAAGAAAGGAAGGAAGGAAAGAAAGAAAGAATGAATAAATAAATAAATAAATAAATAAATTAGGGGAGAAGGGATTTGACTTATACATCCTAATAATTTATGTATAAGGGAAGTCTGAGTAAGAACTCACTCCAGCAGGAGCAGATGCAGGAACCATGGAGGAACTATACATAAAACTGGCAGGCCTTGGCCCCAAGGTCTGGAGGGTGAGCAACCTGCAAGATTCACAAGAGCGGAGGCAGACAGAGACACCTGCAGAAGGAGTGCTGTGGTCCCTGGTGCTGACAAGAAAGCTGAAGCTGGGGCTGGCTCTGCAATTGAATTTCAGTTTAGAGGAGGTTTTGGTTGTGGATGTGGTCAGTCACCTCAGTGAACTTGAAGATTGTGTTATTTTGAATACGCTTTAAAGAAAAAAATACATGTGGGGATCAGACTATGTTCCTAGTGCATGAACTGACATCTTGGAGCCAATTTCCTACTGAGAAACACCTAACTCAACCTTAATACTGAGATGAGGGACCTGGACCTACCTCAACTGGATATGCCAGACTGAACTGACCCACCTTGGGACTCCTTGCCCTCCCTGTGAAATAGACAGGAGAATGGAGTTGGGGGAGGCTGAGGGAGGCCTGACAGGAACTGGGAGGATGGAAGGGAGGGGGAGCAGTGGTAGAGATGGAAAAAAACTTCAATAGAAGAAATTTGTCTAAGTGCATTTAGCTGGACAAAAGTTGTTCCTTGAAGGTAGAAAGATGCAGGACAATTCAATTCTATATTAAAGTGCCATGAATATGCATGGCTGTTTGAAAGCATCAAAACTAAAACTTGGTGCCTTTAATACTTCAGAGAATTAGAAATACTTCAATTCTTAACTGTTTATGCGCTCAGAAAGACATATAAACATGATCAGTCTTGAGATTCAGTATGTGTAGTCAAATCCACAAAGAAGTTGGTGATATATGTTTCAAGTATAAGCATGATTTTTACTTGCAATGAGTTATATCTTTCTCATTAATCTAGAAGACAAAGTGCTGAAATTAGTTTATTTCTGCAGGTGTCAGCATCTAATGGCATCTGGTTGCAATGTTGAAGCAATGTGAAAATGTTAGAAGGAAATGATGGATTTCAATTGTCCCTTCAAAAAGAGAAAAAATGACTATTACTTTAGAAATGATTTGCTCTGAAGAAAATTATATCTTTCTAAGTAGATAAACTTCTCTGTAGTAATTATCACTAAGATTTAAGTCTAGCCTCCTACAGGGAGTCTGACCTTGTAGATGCCCACTGTTTATTGGCTGATATAGCTTGCCAACAACTCTAAACGTCAACTGAGGTTATGCTTATTCTCAAAACAGTCAAGAGGCAAACACTAATTCTCATTAGCCTGTCCTTGCCTGGCAATATTTTGTTTCCATATGGTAAAAATTTCCACTGAAGGACAAAAGCAAGGAATAATTTTAAGAGTTCAAAATGTTTACTGTTTTCAAGTGGTGTTCTTTCGTGTATTCACAGCAACATCAATATTTTTACATTGGTGAGCCCAGCAGACTCGAAGGACAAACTGTCCTGCACAGAATCACTTATGTATCAACTCACACCAGCTCCCAGCCTCAGAGGAGTGCAGTTGCCAAGAGCTATTCCAGGAGTTAGTTTTAATCTTACCTTCTCTGTGTGCCAACACACTATTTACACAAGGGCTCTCAAGTCTGTTATTTATTGACTGACCCATGGGTGGGAGCAAGTAGAGACCTCATGAATCATCTAATTAAGATCTTCATTAAATTGATTATTTTCCTTAGTATATTTATTTCACTTTGTTTTTTCAATTTAATTTTTTTCCTAAATGTCACTGAGGAAAAAGATGAACCCCTAAAAATAGTACTGAATGCTGATTGATTCACAAATTTTAAAAATCTTTTCCTGTGATTAGTACATGTTTTATATTTTCAGTATCAGCACTAATAAAAATACTGTTATTTATATTTTGTTTTGAATATGAAAACACTGTCAGAATTGCATTCTAGTTATTTTCCACAGCAGCTTTCTTAGAGCGGTGAATGAAAATTCTTATGCTGAGCCTTAGCCATGTGAAAAAATGGCTCTTTTGATTATTTACTTAGGTTTGAAGAATTTAGTTGTAAAATTAAGTTGTGTATATATTTTTAAATTCTCTTCTATACTCAAGGAAATTTTATTCAAATGAAAAGAAAAATAAGTGCACATATGTGTATATTTTTTTTCAGAGCAGCTGGTAATTATACATTGGGAACAAAAGAATTGCATATTTTGAGTAATAAAACTTGATTATTAAAATGTTGAAGAGCAACTTTAATTGTTTGAGAACTTAAAATAATCAGAAAGAGATAATTATCACTATTAAATTTATGCTCCATCTAATTTTCTTATTTATATTTAATCAGCTAAGCCTTTTAACCCTCTTTCTATTATGTATTTAATGTTTTTGGTAAGGCTGGCAAAGATGCAGCTGAAAAGGAACCTGAGGTTCCATCTGCAATGTGAGAAATCTTGCAGAATAATGGTGGTATCCAATTTATTTGTTTGCAGATATAATATTCAAATATGAATGTCAAGTGTTCTCTTTAATAATTTAAAACACTGTCTCACAAAGGGCTGGAAGAGACCCCTCTAGAGAAAAATGGTAGTATCTACTTATTCATGTTGTGGTAGAGATAAAGTATATTATCTAGAGAGATATATGTACTTATATATAACTATTCACATATATAATTATCTATCATGTTAATAAATTAAGCACATGCATATATAACATATATTAATTTATTTATCTAACCACACACAATCCCTTCTACCTCTTATACTTACATATCTAGATGTGATGCAAAAGAGGCAGGTATATGTTATACTAGCAAAATCCCATATTCTTATAGCCTAAAATACTTTTAATATCAAGTGTTCTCTCTCATACCTTCTTTGATATAATTGATATTTATATATTCATTGATTTAAAATAACAAACAAGCCTATTATAGCTAACTAAATTTAGGCCTGTAAAACATTTTGTGCATTGTCAGCACATATGTGAAAGCCAATGTCTTTGCATTGTATAAGAAGCAATGTGAAGCTATTATTTGCAAATAAAAAATTGCTGTAGAAACCCACTAAGAACAATCAGCTACAGGCAAGGGACACTGACTGTAGAGAAACATTTATGCAGTACTCTTACAGATAATTTATAATAAATCCAAATCAAAATTTTTCACAGCACAAACTATAAATTTATAAAAATAAATGTGAACTCTATGGGGTTTTTTTTTACATTTCTAAGAACATATTCCTTAGACTGTCAGATTCCTAGAAAATCTAAATATCTTTTTTGCTTATATTGTGGCTCTCATGGAATTTTATCATGAACCTAGTTGAAAGTTATTCTTTGAGCTGCTAATAACAAGACAGAAACATGCAGAAATGAGATGTAAGGTGAAGAGGAAGAAAGAAGGGGCAAGAGAAGAAGCAAAGGTGAGCCAAAGTTAATATAGATTTTCCCTGAAGTCTTCCTCAATTGGGTCAGCTTATGCTCATTGATTTAGAACTCACAGAAGATACTCATCTTCCAACAGCTGACACAGCACAACTGTCAAATTAGTAGTGGAAAGGAAATGAGCTATGTCAATCTATATTACTCAGATTTTGTCACCATAACCATATATCTGATACAGGCTACTTATGAAGAAAAAAAGATTTATTTAGTTCATATATTTGAAGGCTAAATATCAAAATGGCATAATGTAGGCTCTATGAATAAGGCCTTCAGTTTTAACACTTGTGGTACAGATAATAATGATGGAGCATTCACTTGAACTATGAGGTGACTGCACCTTGAACCAGGAACCTAGTGAGTACACAGAACCAGGCTTGTTCCTTCTCTGACATTCTTGTATATCACAAGGATGCCTCTGAAAGTACAGTCCCAGAACTCCCCTTCACTCTTTCCTTGACTTTTTGTAGACTCCATAGCAAGTTGTAATAGCATTATTCTCTTATCAATGCTCCTATCAATTGGGTGTTCTATAGAACATAATTAAATCATATCCAATTGAAGTACCACCCAAATCAGCCTCCTAACTTACCTTTGCACTCCCCATTTATTACTATGTCAAGTTTTCTTTAAAGAAACTAACAGGCATTAATGTATAATGTTGATGGGCTGGAGAGATGGCTCAGCAGTTAAGAGCACTGACTGTTCTTCCGGAGGACCAGAGTTTGATTCCCAGCATTCACATGACATCTAACAACTGTCTGTAATTTCAATATTTGACACCCTTACACAATTATACATGGAGGCAAAACAATTAACATAAAGTAAAAATAAGCATTTAAAAAAAAACTTACAGTGTTGATGAATAGGATGAATGTGAAGTTTTTCTACATGTACACAGTGATAATAGTTCTTAAATAGTCAAACTGTAAATAAACTATTTACCTTTTTCAATACAAAAAAGGGTCTTTATAATCTTTTCTCCTATAGAGTTTAAACACAGGATAATAAATAATAATAAATAATAAAGTCAGGTATACATAGATCTCAGTTTGCGCTCTAACATTCATTAGCTTGTTAACTTTTATGAGCTTCAGTTCTTCATTCCACAATAATACAAATAAGTAGATTATTTTGAAATTAAATATGATTAGTAAAAGCTGCTGGGATATTATACATGTATCATGTATAAATGTTTTTTCTGTCTTGCTACAATTTGACTATAATCATGTAATTATATTTTAAAATGTAAGAAAATTTTTTATTTCAAAAGATGAGAGACACTCTAAGAGCACAGCTGTACTATTATTAATACTTCAAATCTGGAAAGCCCAATGAACATATTCATGCTATTATAACTACTGTGTGTCTCAACACCATTTAGGCTCTGATACACTGAAAATATTCTTGTCAATCTTTTATTGTTATTTCTCTATAGACAAAATTCTTTATTTCAAATCACAATTCTGTGGACAATGGAGTCCCTCTTCTAGTCAAAGCTACTTCTCTATACTGCACAAAACATTCAAAGTTACTAAAATATTTTGAATTTCAACAAAGAATTGAAGGCTAGATCACAACATAAGTATTTGACCTACATTCAAGTATTTGTATTTATATCTGTTAATCTTTTGAAGTTAAAGCACATAAATTCTAATTCTTTTTGAGGTATTTGTTGACAGAGATTATATAAATTATAGAACTACCATTTGATCTGTCACTCCTGTTCACATACCCAACTGAATCAAAGTCTTTCTATAGTAAGAGTACCTAGCACCCATATCATGGCATGCTTCACAACAGCAACAATATGGAACAAACTTATATGGCTATCAACAGATGAATGGATAAAGAAATAAAGTATGTATTCACAATGGAGGAATAATGAACAACATAAAAATAAAATTACATTAAATGGATTAAGCTGAAGATTATGTTAATGCAATAACCCAGACTCAAACATACAAACATTATACATTTTCCTCATACACAGACTTCATATAAAAATAGTTAAATATAAAAGAAACTATTTTTCAAAGATTAGGAGAAAATAATGGTGGTTTTAAATATATCATCAAGATACATTATACAGATAGTAAAAATACCAGTTTTGTATAATTATGATATATAATAATAAAAATTTTGAGTATTACAAAATAGTATTATAATTATACAACCAGATTCATTTCAATAAAATATCTTGCTAAAGATTCATGAAATCACACCATATTAAACGTTGTATAATATAAATCCTCTGGAAACATATTAGTTCTTAAAGTAAGGGAAATTTAACTCATGAATCAAATAAGCAATGTGAGTCACTCTACAAGTTATAAGAAAAATAAAGTATTTGCCTGGTGTACCATACTTAGTTGTGCATCTTCCAGGGTTCATGGCAGGAGTTATATCATCAGAAATATGCACAGGGACTACAGTTTATAACAGAGTATTTTAACATCTTTTCAAATTAGGAGATTTTTAGTGAATATATATATATATATATATACACACACACACACACATATGGGTGTGTAAAATAGACTAGATACTAGACTGTAATAAGTGAGTTGTATTACAATGGCCTTAAACATATTTTGTTTTTAATTTAATCTCTACAAATTTATATAGTAGTGAAATTGTAAGGAGAGCTAACATTGTTAGACTCATTTTCAGGAGTGGGTACAAATACTTTAGCTTGAGAACCTGGAGGAAAGGGAACAAAGTTAATCCATTGCTGTGCATGGTAGCTGTGTGTGGCTACCATATAGAAGCTGTAAACACCTAGTGTATTAGCATTTGCTGAATTGTTATTTGTAAGTTAGGCACTATGATAAACATCAATAACAGACGCCAAACCCTGCTCAGAGCAAATTCAGAAGTGAGAGAACCTCAGCTACTGGGCTGCCTAACAGAGAATCCATCTCCAGGGGCTGGGTTCATGCACAGGATTCAGATCTCATACTCTAGGTTAGCTGACTGGTCCTAGGTAAAAACTGGGAGGGTACTTCCCCAGCAATTTCTAGCAGAAGGTACCTCTTTCGGCTTGACCTTGACTCCAGGGTGAAATGGTTCATTATAGGTGGACAGATAGACATGTTTGAAACTCAGACCCATGTCCAGAGCAAAGTCAGAAACCCATGCATTTCCCATGTTCAGAGCAGACAGGAGAAACACAAGACCTCTAATCACAACTGACTACGAGCTAACTAAGTGGGAACAACTGAAGCAAGAAGCTAGTGCAAGAATACATACAACAATATAAATAACAACAAGGCAACACCATAAGAAACTGGCAGCTCTACAACACCAAGATGTGAACAGAGCAATGAAGAGGAAACAACCTCAAAATCACATTTATGAAGATTATCGAAGCAATAAAAGAGGATATAAAAAATTCCCTTAAAGTGATAGAAGAAAATACAACAAAAACATGGAAGAGATGAACAAATTCCTGAAGGAAAACAAAGAAAATCAAGAAAAGAAAAGAGCAACAAATGAAAGAAACATTCCAGGTAATAAAATTTGAAATAGAAGCAATAAAAAGGCACAAAGTGAGACAAGGGTGAAAATATAAAATATGAAGAAAAGAGCTGAAACTACAGATACAAGCATAATCAACAGAATCCAAGATGTGGAAGAGATAATCTATGGAGTGGAAGACTCAGTAGCTAAATAAGGTATCAGTCAAACAAAATACTAAAACCCTCATAAATGGCTGAAAGGCACCAGAAAAAGTGCTCATCATCTTTAGCCATCAGAGAAATGCAAATCAAAACAACTTTGAGATAGCACCTGACACCTGTTAGACTAGCTAAGATAAAAGACACAGAGGACAGCCTATGAGATCAGAAACATCTTGGACTGACTCCTTGGATCCCACTCCCCTTAGAGAAACACCTGACTCAGTCTTGAAGTTGCGGGGAGAAAACTGGATCTGCCAGAAGTGGAGACTGAACTAAGCAATATTGGGACAGTGGGACCTTGGGACCACCTGCCGCCTGCCCAGGGGGAACGGGAAGGATGGGGAGTTGTGGAGAAGAGAGAATGACCTGATGTGTTGGGACGAGGAAAGAACCTTGAATAAGGATATACAGGATAAAAAGTGTGACTTCTGTGTTCATAATAATAATAAAAAAAGAAAGAAAGAAAACCAAAAAAGGAAAATACTAAAACCAAAAAAGCCATAACACAAAATGTTCAAGAAATCTGAGACACCATTAAAAGACCTAACTTGAGAATAATAGGAATAGAAAACAGAGAATTCCAGCCCAAAGGCACAGATAATGTATTTAATAAAATCATAGGGGAAAACTTTCCCAACCTAAAAAAGAAAATGCCTATAAAGTTACAAGAAGATTACAGAATACCAAATAAATAAGGTCTCCCAAAAAAGCCTGGCCACCACATAATAATCAAGACAGAACACATACAGCACAAAGAAAAAATTCTAAGAACTGCAAAGGAAAAGGACCATTTATCTATAAAGGCAGAAGCATCAGAATACTCCTTACTATTCAATAGAAAAAATGAAAGCTAGAAGGTCCTGGTCATAAATTATACAGACACTAAAAGAGCATGGCTGCCAACCTAGACTACTATAACCAACAAAATTATCAGTCACCATAGACGGAGTAAACAAGATATTTCATAACAAAGTCAGACTGAAACAACACCTATCTACCAATCCAGTCCTCCAGAAAGGATTAGAGGGGAAACTCCAACCTAAGACTCCCAGATATACCCAAGAAACCATAAGCATTCAATAATCCCACAGAAGAAAAGCCTACAGAAAGGAATTACATACAAGCTACCACCAAAAATAGCAGGAAATATCAATAAGTGTTCACAAATATTCCTTAATATCAATGAACTCAACTCACATATAAAAAGACACACACTAACAAGATGGATACAAAAACAGAAGCCATCCTTCTGTTGCATACAAGAAACTCACTTCTACCACAAAGACAGACACAAGCTCAGAGTAAAGGGTTTTGAAAAGATTTTCCAATCAAATGGCCCTAAGGAACAAGCTGGGGTTGCCATCCTAATATCTAACAAAGTAGACTTTAAGCTAAAAGCAATTAAAAGGGACCAAGATGGTCATTACTTATTCATCACAGGAAAAATTGGTCAAGTGGAGATTTCAATCCTGAATATTTTGCCCCGAATATAAGGGCACCTACCTATGTAAAAGAAACACTGCTAAAGCTCAAATCCCACAAATTCTCACACCCTAACAGTGCAAGACATCAATACCCCACTTTCACCCCTGGATAGGTCAACCAGACAGAGACTAAATAGAGAAATAAGGAGTCTAACAGAGGTTATGATGCAAATGAATTTAATAGATGCTTATAGAAGCTTCCACCCACATAAAAGGAATACAACTATTTCAGCTCCTCATGGAACTTTCTCCAAAATTGACCACATAATTGGTCATAAAGAAAATATCAAGAGATACAAAAATAATGAGAATAACCTTTGTATCATATCAGACCACCAAGGTGTAAACTAAGAGTTCAACAACATCAAAAATCACAGACAGCCTACTAACTAATGGAAACTAAACATTACTCAGCTGAACCACCTCTGGGTCAATGAACAAATTAAGAAAAAAAATCAAAGTCTTCCTAGAATTTAATGAAAATTAATCCCCAATGTACCCAAACTAGAGAGACACAATGAAAGCCGTCTTACGAGTAAAATTCATAGCACTAGATGCCTATATGAAAAGCCTAGAGAAATCCCACACTAGAGAACTAAGAGCACAGCTGAAATTCTTAGAACAATTAGGAGTAAACTCACCTAGAATCAATGAATCAAGGAGTTGGTTCTTTGAGAAAATCAGTAAGATAGATACGCCCTTATCCAAACTAATAAAAAAGCAGAGAGTGTATCCAAATCAACAAAATCAGAAATGAAAAGGGGGACATAACAACAGACCTCAGCAAATCCAGAGAATTATCAGATCATACTTTGAAAATCTATATTACACCAAAATGGAAAACCTAGAAGAAATGGACAGCTTTTTGGACAGATATCATTTACCAAAGTTAAATGAAGTCCAGATTAACTACCTAAACAGACTTATAAGCATAAAGGATATTGAAGCTGTCATTAAAAGCCTCCCAAATAAAAAAAGTGCAAAGTCCAGATGGTTCCAGTGCAGAATTCTATGAGACATTCAAAGAATTACTACCATTACTCCTCAAAATATTTCACACAGTAGAAACTGAAGGATTATTGCCAAATTCCTTTTATGAGACCACAACTACACTAATACCAAAGACACTCAAAGACACAACAAGAAAGAGAATTACAGACCCATTTCCCTCATGAATATTGATGCTAAAATTCTCAACAAAATTTTGGCAAACCTTATACAACAATATATAAAAGATATCATCCACCATAACCAAATAGGCTTCATCACAGAAATGCAGGGATGGTTCATCATATGAAAAACCATAAATGTCATCCATCATATAAACAAACTAAAGGAAAATAAACATATGATCATATCCATACATGCTGAAAAAGCCTTTTACAAAATCCAGCACTCCTTTATGATGTAGGTCTTGGAGAGATCAGAAATACAGGGAAAATATCTTAATATAATAAAGGTAATTTACAAGAAGCCAACAGCCTACATCAAACTTAATGAAGAAGTACTCAAAGCAATCCCACTAAAATCAGGACCAAAACAAGGCTGTCCCCTCTCCTCTTTTATATTCAATATAGTCCTTGAATTTTCAGCTAAAGCAATAAGAGAACAAAATGAGACTAAAGGAATACAAATAAGAAAAAAAGAAATTAAACTATCTCTATTTGCAGATCATATGATTGTGCACATAAGTAACCGGCAAATTCTACCGGGAAACTTCTACAGCTGATAAATACCTTCAGCAATGTAGCAGGATACAAGAGTAACTAAAAAAAAAATCAGTAGCCTTTTATACACTAAAGATAAGAGGGCTGAAAAAGAAATAAAGGGCGCATCACCCTTTATAATAGCTGTAAATAGCATTAAATACCTTGGAGTAACTATAACCAAGGAAGTAACAGATCTATTTAATAAAATCTTTAAATCACTGAAGAAAGAAATTGAAGAGGATATCGGAATATCAAAAGACCTCCCTCCCATGTTCCTGGATAGAGAGGATCAGCAGAGTAAAATGGCATCATATCAAAAGCAATCTATAGATTCAATGCAATTCCCATCAAAATCCCAACACAATTTTTACATACCTGGAAAGAACAATACTCAATTCCATTTGGAATAACAAGAAAGCCAGGATTGTCAAAACAATTTTGCTCAACAAAAGAACCTCAGGAAGCATCACCATCCCCGACTTCAAATTATACTATAGAGCTACAGTAATGAAAACAGCCTGATACTGGCATAAAAACAGACTTGTGGATCAATGAAATTGAATTGAAGATCCCAACATTAACCCAAAAACCTATGAACACCTGATCTTTGATAAAGAGTCCCAAAATATTCAATGGAAAAAAAGACAATATCTTTAACAAGTGTTGGCATAGCTGGTTGGTAGTGTGTAGAAAAATGCAAATAGATCCAAGCCTGCACAAAACTCAAATCCAAATGGATCAGAGAACTCAACACATACCCAGCCACTCTGAACTTGATAGAAAAGAAATTGGGAAATACCCTCCAACACATTGACACAGGTGATCACTTCCTAAATATAATACCAGTGGCACAGACACTAAGAACAACAATCAATAAGTGGGATCTCCTGAAACTGAGAAGCTTCTGTAAAACCAAGGACATTGTCAATAGGACAAAATGACAGCCTACAGAATGGGAAAAGATTTTCACCAACCCAACAAGTTACAGAGGACTCATCTCTAAAATATATAAAAACCTCAAGAAACTAGAGTCCAAAGCCTTAAATAACCCAATTAAAAAATGAGGTTCAGAATTAAAAAGGGAATTCTCAGCAGAAGAATTACAAATGGCTGAAAGGAACTTGAAAAAGTGTTCAATATCTTTAGCCATCAAAGAAATGCAAATCAAAACAACTTTGAGATACCACCTTACACCTGCCAGAATGACTAACATTAAAGACATATATGACAGCCTATGCTGGAGAGGTTGTGGAGCAAGGGAGACACTCCTCTTTTGTTGGTGGCAGTGTCAGCTTGTTCAACCTCTCTGGAACGCAATATGGTAGTTTCTCAGAAAACTGGAAACAATCTCCCTAAGAATCCACCAATACCTCTATTGGACATATAACCTAAAGATGCATATTCGCACCCCCAAAGCATTAGCTCAACTATATTCATTGCAGCATTATTCTGTAATAGCAAGAACCTGAAAACAACCTAGATGCCTCTCAACTGAAGAGAGGATTAACAAACTGTGGTACATCTACACAATGGAGTACTACTCAGCAGTAAGAAAAAAAAATGATATCCTACAATTTGCAGGCAAATGGATGGATTTGGAGAATATCCTGAACAAGGTATCACAAACCCAGAAAGATAAACGGGGAATGTACTCACACATTAGTGAACTTTAATTAAAAAGCAAAGCATTCCCAAGCTGCAAACCATAACCACGGAACAGCTTGGGATCTGAAACACTTTGGACTGGCACCTTGGAGCCCATTTCCTCCAGAGGAATGCTTAACCCAGTCTTGATATTAGGACGATGAAATAGGACTTGCCTGGAGTTGATGCTAAACTAAGCCACCTTCGGACCTTGGGACCTCCTGCCCTTGCTGCAGAGGAGATAAGAAGATGGGAAGAAGAGAGAGTGAGTGGGAGGGACATGAAGGGGAAGGGAGTTTACACAAGGGGTTACTGGATACAAAATGAGACTTTATTCAAAAATAAATTTTTTAAAAATGAGAAACTCAGGGCTCCTTTTCTCTATCTCTTGTTCCTTTATCTCTTGGTAAATTTGCCTCATTATCTGAAGGCTTTCCTATAAAAAGAGGGACTGTTAAATCATATTCTCAGGCAACTGACCGAAGATGAAGGAAAGAATTCTTTTAAAAAGACAAAACATAAATAAAAAATGTTTAAGAAGCATAATGGTACAATTGATCCAGAAAGCTCTAAGCTGTCACTTGAAAGGATAATTATAATGGCCAGCTCTCTGGCCCAGCCCATGAAGGGGCAAAGAGAGAAAACCAACCAACTAGATTAAATGCAGACAAAAATTTTAGGAGCACTGTGTATGTCAATTCTGGCTAGTAAAAATAAAAATATTAATAGCAGAAAATGTTCCTAGGAAAATCTGCTTTCACAGAAAAGTCGGCATGGACTAGGCTAGTAATCAATAAAGAAATATAAAAGTTGAAGTTTTGCTCCTCATTTAGGTTCCAAATAAACCTTGTAGGTTGGGTTTAATCCAAAGTAACAATGATTCCTATAGAATTTAATTAGTTCCTATACAGAAGTAGAGAAAAAGTTTGCCTTTTGTTTTCATTAAGGTAGTAAATCCTTCATGTTAAAAGGAGATTACAAAAGGGTAGTTTTTAAAATATTGTTTATTTTGCAAGCATACTTGCATTGTTTAAAAAGTACATTATATTACGGTTTACCTGCCTAGTAGATCTAGGAAGCACAGTGTCTACCATACAACTGGGTTTCAGGAGCCCTTGAAATATTTTTCTTTTGTAATTGTAAGAAAAGTGTTGGGCATTTATTTAGGTTGCTTCCAGGTTCTGACTATTACAAATAATGCTGCTCTAAACATAGTTGAACAAATGTCCTTCGGGTAAGAATGTGCATGCCCAAGAGTAGTATTGCTGGATCCGTCAGCAGATTGATTCCCAGTTTTCTGAAAAATCACCATACTAATTTTAAAAGTGACTGTACAAGTTTACATTCCCACCAGCAATGGAGAAGTATTCCCCTTACTCCTCATCCCCCCCAGCATAGGCTGTCATTAGTGTTTTTAATCTCAGCTATCTGTCAGGTGTTAGGTGGTATCTCAGAGTTGCTTTGATTTGCATTTCCCTGATGGTTAAAGATGTTGGTTGAGCAGTTCTTTAAGTATCTTTAGGCCATTTGAGAGTCTTGTGTTGAGAATTCTCTGTTTAGCTCTGTACTCCATTTTTTAATGGAATTATTTGGTTTTTTATCACTAGTTTCTTGTGTTCTTAGATATTTTAGAAATCAGCCCTCAGTCAGATGTAGGGTTTGTGAATATCCTTTCCCACTCTGTAGGCTGTGATTTTGTCTTATTGATTGTGTCCTTTGCCTTACAGAAGCTTCTCAATTTCAAGATGTCCCATCTATTAATTGTTGCTCTCAGTGTCAGTGTTCCTGATGTTATATTTGGGAAGTGGTCTCCCATGCTAATGTGTTCATTTACACAATGGAGTACTACTCAGAAGAAAAGAAAGCAAAATGACATTCTGAAATTTTCAAGCAAAGGAATGAAACTACAAAATACTATTCTGAGTGAAGTAACACAGATCCAGAAAGATGAACATTGTATATACAGACTAATTGGTATATTTTATATGTAAAGGATAACCAGACTATAATTCACCACCCCTGCCTGACCAACTAGGTAACTAGGAGGAACCTAAGAGAGGTATCCATGGATATCCCTAGGAAGGAGAAATAGAGAAGATCTCCTGAGTAAATTGGGGTGAATGGGTGAGGAGGGAGAAGGAAATGGAGAAGGAGAGAGGTCATGAATAAATAAGATGGTTGAATTAGGAGAGAGACAGAGATGAAGAACAAGGAAAGAAATACCTTGATAGAGGGAGCCATTGTAGGGTTAGAGAGAAACCTGGTGCAAGGAAAATACCCAAGAATCCACAAAAATGACCCTAGCTAAGACTGCAAGCAATAGTGGAGAGGGTGCCTAAAGTGGCTTTCCCCTAAACTCAAATTGATGACCAATAGAACCTTCATCAAGCAACTGGTGGAAGCAGAAGCAGAGATTCACAGCTAAGCAGTGGGTTGAGCTCCCAATTCAACCAAAGAGAGGCAAGAGGGATTATATTAGCAAAGGGGTCAAGATCATAAGAAGGCTGACCTGAGCTATTGGGAGCTAACTGACTCTGAACGTACAGCTAACTGACTCTGAACGTACGGCTGGGAGACCTGCATGGGAATGAACTAGGTCTTTTGAATGTGACAAATAAAAGATTCCCCCATGTGCCCTTCCTCATGCAAGTCCAGCTAGTTTAGGATTCTGTTCTGGCCCCTAAAGCTACACCTACCCAATGGCAACTAGCCAGGCCCCACTCTGAGTTCTGACATCAATCCTCATTTAAGGATTTCCACCTTCAACCCTTCCCTTGTTGTCTTTTTTCTCCTCACCCTGTGTATTTCTCAATCTCTCTCTCTCTCTATCCCTCTCTCCCTCCCTCCCTTCCTCATTCCCTCCCTCTCTCTTCTCCCTCTTTCCATAATAATAAAGTTTCTCCATGTAGACTCAGTCTAAGCATCTCTCCCCACTCAGCTTCCACTGCAAGGGGCATGAGTCCCCTACCCATTGCCAACTGCTGCCACACAAGGTATACATATTATTATAACATAACACAGTTAGGCTGCAAGTCTTTGTTCATCTGTGATATAACCCAGAAAGCAAAGGTTGCCACTAAGCAAACAAAATACAAACTAGAAATGAAGGGTTAGGAAAGGTACCACTACAGAGTTAGAAACGGTAAGCAAATCAGGTTTGTTGTTTGTTTGCTCTGCTTTTATTGTTGTTAATGATACTGGTGATATTTTTTTTTTTGACCATGTGATATGTTTATTTTGCATAGATGCCAACTTCTCAACACTTAGACTTTTGGAACACATTTAGAATGACCACCCAGAGCAAATGTCCCAAATTTCCCTTCTGCTTATTTGGATCTTCTCTCCTTAAAATAGAACAGCTAACTATTATTTATTCTTAGTTGATGCCATGCAGTGATTGCTTATTTCAGCCTGGGCGTAGACGATGACCGCCGACTGGAACAATTTCTAGGGAAGAACCATGTGTGGAAGTCCAGGAGTTACAGAGTGTCCCTTTAGGGGCTGGCACCTGAGTTTGGAGAATGGGAAAGGAAGCTTACCTTGTCACTGTTGGAGTAATTACAATGCCACCCAGGAGGCCTACCAGATTCCCTGTAAGCCTGAGTGGGTTAGGACACAGGGCAAGCTGTCTGTCTTAGCCTGGATAGAGGGATTTAATTATTACCTATATGAATGATAGTGTTAAACTTCCTCCCCAAGCTCCCCACTTGCACTTAGCATATGAAAGGTGCCAGCTCAGGTGAGGAATGAGCAGCCTGGCTTCTATTTCCATTAACTGATACTGGTGATATTTTACAATATTCCACATACTATTGTATTATTCAAACTTACAGGCTCAAGTGTCATCCAATCTCATCTCCCAGATAGGTGCATGGGATGATACCAGCCTCCAAGAGAGTTTCTAAAAGATAATTAATATAACTCTTAATGTTTATTTTGATGTCTATAGGACAACAGTTGAAGGGATGGTGCACATATAATAAAAAGAAAGTAAGAGGCTGGCAAAGACCCCTGTACATAGAGTAGTAGTAACAATGTTAGCTTTTCAGAATTATCACAAGACAGAGGGACAGATGTCTCTCTGAACAGAACGACCCCATGGTGTCTGAGGCAAAGTAGGAATCAGGTGGCTTCAGACAGGAAGGAACCTGAGGCCTGACCAGAGTAAGAAACTATACAGACTACATGTCCCGAGCAGATAGGAGACACACAACCCCTGTAGCCACAATGGACTAAGATTCCACTAAGATCTTATTGCGGTAAAAACCCGCCATGAGATATGTTTTAAATGGGGTTTATTTTGTGAAAATCACTTACAAAACAGGGAAGGTTTTAAGAGAAAATGAAGGGATAAGGTTGCAGTGCGCCGGAGCATTTCTAAGGAAATCTCCTCATCCCCACACCACACGTCTGAACTCCCACGCTGCTGGCTCGAACTGTGCACCCCGGAAGCCGTGTCATCAGTCTGAAAAACCCGTGCAACTGGTCGGGAACTCTCGCGAGAGAATTTCGGCTTCCTATCCTGGTCCTCTCCCTCGGAGGTGTACTTCCAGAATCCTTTCCAGTTAACCACGCCCCACTCGTCTCCAGTCCTCTGACGCAATCGTTCACATGTATAGTTCCTGATTTCCCACTACATCTCCCCATTTTGTCTAAATAGGAAGGTTCTAAACTAGGTATAAAACTACATACTATAGGGATCATCATAAGACAGTGTCTGGGAAAGAGAAAGGTACTAACATAAGTGAGGTCAAACTACTGCTAACAAACAACTACAAAGTACAATTTAATATCTAAAATGTTGATACGAGGAAATGCACAGGGATTGCTTTAAGGCTGTTTATCTTAAACAATAGAGTTCTAACACTTGAGTGTCTTTGCTGAAATGTGAAGTAATAACAACCTCAACTGTCTAATCTTCAACACCGTCAAGACCTGAGAAGGAAAATATATACCTAAAGTTGGAAGCATGAAGTAACTTCCAGAATTTAGGAGAAGACAACTACAGTTAACTACCTGGACAGTCATCCACCACTTCTCTGTATAACGGGAGCATCCATCCTTGTGGCTACTGGCCTAGGATATCTGACAAGTCTCCATAGAAGCAGGGTATTTTTTGGTGGGACCGTCTTATCCTGGCTAGGCAGGCTTCGGCAGTCTCTATCTCTCATCCTGCAGGTCCATTTTGGACAGTGAGCACGCTGACAGCAGTAGGGGCAAGTGCAGTCCTTTTGCCCCTCAGGCCATTATTTGCCAAACAAGACAATCTCTTTGCAAGATGTCTGTGATGCTCAAAACCACCTTGAGAAAGGAACGGTGATGCCAGGAGTTGTCATGTCTCTCAAGGCCAAATTTGAGATAACAAAATCTTGAATGCCATATTCTCTCAGTCTATGAAGTGGTTGAAGACACCTATCTATTGGGTATATTCTGACATGTTTCTGAAAAGCCTGAGTATCCTGACTGGTAGGTGATAAATCTGAGTAACCATAATCTGCAATCCCAATCAACCAAGAAAGTGAGGCTAACATTGTAAAAATAGACATTCCAAAATGAGTGTACAGCTCCTCCAAATAATTTCAAGTATAACAATCTTAGGAAAATTGACCAAAATACACATTTTTTATCAAATGACAACAATATCCTTATATATCTATATATATATCATTATATCTATATATAATGATAACTATATGTCATTATATATAAAAATATATCTAAACAGATTTATATAAAACAACTCATGTGTATAGTACAACAAATGTTATGACTATCATAAATAATTAGAGGTAGAAATTGCATTATGGAAATGACAATGCACTTAATACACATCAATGTGCAAAATATTTTAGACAGAGGTAGACACATGCAAAATAGGGCAATTATACATTCAACTTTGCATCAATATATATTATCCCAATCAGACACATAGATTAATCTCCCATTTGTGTCAATATACAAACATTTGTACCATGTTCAACTTTGTATCAATATACATATTATCTAAATCAAACATATAGATTGATTTCCCATTTGTAACAATATACAAACACTTGTACCATGTCAATTCATTTTTCATTCATCCTTTGGTTAATAGTTGTTTGCAAGTATAATGATCTCCTATCCCCTTTTCTTTCTTTCTCTCTCTCTCTCTCTCTCTTTTATCTATAATATCATTCTCTCCTCTACCCAAGATTAACTTATAACCATCCTACCAAAATGATAATTGACCATAACCCTCCCTTGGATGACCAACTTATTGGGAAAGGGACGTAGTTCTTTCATTGAGTTGCTTCATGCTGGCCTGTGGGCAGCAGTATCTCTGTGGGGTCCTGTACACTAAACAATGGTTAAGTCCTAATGAAGTAACTATAAACCCTAACCCTAACCCTAACCCTAACCCTAATCCCCTGTAGTCCTTTTAACGTTTCAAAAGTCTGAGCATTCAGCATCCTTTTAGCTTTGTGAAGAGGGTTGTATCCATTCTTCTGTAAAAACAAAATTAAGACCCTGCCCCACCTTAGTTAAGTGAATGTTCCTTACCACATATCCAATTGTCTTATCGGCAGACGAGCCATTACTCCTCCTCAGGAGGGTTCTCCTTTTCGATCTGGTTCTTTATCAATCTCGTTGGTACACATATTTTCCCTTTTCCTGCGGAAACAAAAGCAAAACTCCTACCTCAATGAAGCACATGCCCTGGCTTCCATTCTGAAGTTAGTATATTCTTAAAATAAACAGGTTGATTCAACTTGGAAGTTCTATTACTCAGTGTTTCTCTGCGGCTAAAGATTCTTTCTCACCAGCATTAAGAAAGTTTAATGTCAACAAGGCACTATGTAATCTCTCCCTAGGTTTTTTCATACCACCTTTCTGTTTATGAAGCATCTCTTTCAAGGTGTGATGGGATCTTTCCACAACTGCTTGTCCAGTGGGGTTGTGTGGTATCCCAGTAACGTGTTTTATCTCATAATATCCAAAAATCTGCTTCATGTTCTGGGAAACATATGCTGGAGCATTGTCAGTCTTAATTTGATCAGGAATTCCCAATATGGCCATGGCTTCCAGAAGATTAGTGAGTACTGCATTAGCATTCTCAGAACTCAGGGCAGTAGCCCACTGCATTCCTGAATAGGTGTCAATGGTGTGATGAACATATTTCATCTTACCAAATTCTGGGAAGTGAAACACGTCCATCTGCCAAATCTCATTGCTCCTAGTACCCTTAGGATTACTCCCATCAGGCAAAGATGGTTAATTGTAAAGGGAACACTTGTCACACTTCTGCAAAATTTCCTTGGCTTGATGCCAAGTGATGGGAAAACTCTTCCTTAATCCCTTGGTATTGATATGATGCTGCTTATGAAATTCTGAGGTTTCTACCACATTCCCTATCAATAACTGATCAATCTCATCATTACCCCATGCTAAAGGGCCAGGAAGGCTGAATGAGCCCTGATATGTGTTATATACATAGGATGTGTTCTATTTCTGATGATATCCTGTAGCTGTACAAACAAGAAGGTTAATTCTGTATCATCAGGAATGAAGTCAGCAGTTTCAATATGAAATACAACTCCTTCTGCATAATGAGAGTCAGTTATCAGGTTAAGGGGTCAAGGAAAT
>PVIH01003105.1:89190-119562 GCA_004025045.1 Sigmodon hispidus
TTACTGAAGTTTTCTGATTTATAACCAGCCTTTCCTGTTTTATTTGCATCAGTAAAAAATGTAGGGGCTCCAGAAATAGGTTTATCCTGTACCACATGGGGGAAAATCCAATTAGTCTTCTTTATAAATTGAATCCTTTTGCTTCGGGGATATTTATTATTAATCTCCCCCAGAAACCCACTACAGGCCTTTTGCCAAGGTTTATTGTCTGCCCATAATCAATCAATTTCCTGATGGGAAAAGCTTGCCATCCTTGTCTCTTAAAGATCTACATTCATTTGTCCAGTGTCTGCCTTTGTTACATCTCCTACATAGTCCAGGAGGTAGTGGCTTTCTGTTTAAGTCACTCCTGTGATTGGAAAAGTTCCCATGTATGCTTTGTCTACATTTTCTCTTTATATGGCCTGGCTTACCACAATTGAAGCAAATAATGCCTTGATTTCTCATCTTAGCATTAGCAATGGCTTGACCTACCCAATTCTCTTCATCAGGGTGTAGGTATTCAGCATTAAGTGCAAATTAAATCCATTCATCTATGGGTTCACCCCTGATCTTTAATGGCATGATCAATTTCTTTACATGTCATATTAGCATTATTGAAGGCCAAAGAGAGTATCAATTGTTTCCGAACTTCTGAATCCAACACTGCTCTATTTACAGCCTGAGTCAACCTCTGTAAAAAGTCTGTATAAGGCTCCGTTGGACCTTGTTTAATCTGGGTATATGACTCAATTCTCTGTCCTGGGTCCAAAACCTTTTCCCAAGCTTTTAAGGCAGCAGTATGACACAGCAACAGAGCAGGGTCATCATAAGTGGCCTGAACTGATAAATCAGCAAACTGGCCTTCCCCAAGGATTTGGTCCTTGGAGATGGTAACATTCCCAGTTTGATCTCAAGATTCCAAGGCTTTAACCTCTTCTCTAAACCATATCCTCCACTGGAAGTTTTGGCCATCATTCAACACTGCATTTGCCAAATTCTTCCAGTCATCAGGAATTACTCGATTCTGTGCTGACCATGAGTTCAAGGATTGCCTCACAAAAGATGATTGTACACCATCGTTCACTATGGCTTCTTTTATTGATTTCAAATCCTTCATGAGTATAGGTTCATAATTGTATCCTACATTGTCAGAAGCCCTTCCATGTGGTTGTGGTTTTTTGGCCTCTGTCACAACTCAGAATAGAGTTGGAGGGATGGGGAGGTGGTCCCCTCATGGTAACCACTCTAGGTAAAGAACCTTCCCTGAAGTAGCACCATTTAAGAGGGGGCTCTGGGTTATCTTGAGCAGGTGTTGCCTCAAGATCTTTTTCTAAAATCTCCAAGTGAACCTCATGATCTTGCAACCTAGTGGTAATGGTCTTTTCCAGTGTTTTAAAGTCTTCTATAAATGATCTCTCCAACAATTTCATAGAGTGGGAAAATCCTCTCAGTCTCCATATCTACCTGTTCTACTATCTTCTGTTTAAATTTCGTAGAGTTTCCATCCATTATTCTAAAATTTTCATCCATTTTTTTAAATTTTTCATCTAATTTTCTAAAATTTTCATCAATATGAGCTCTAAATTCCTCTGTGATCAAAGTAGACCTCTCTTCTATGGAAATAATGAGTTTCTGGAGTGTGTTTATACATTCATCCATGCCAGACATCTTAGCCTCATACTCTCTATGTTGAGATCCCTTAAAATAGGTAGGTATGAAGTATATTATCACACAAAAAATCAAGAGGACTCCTGGGTGGAGATAACCTCCAAATGCGTAATCCTGGAAATAATCCTCTATCACCATTGTGAAAAAGTGAGTAAAATTATGAACATTTATCTGGTAAGACATTGTAGAAAGGAAAAAAAAATATGTAGAAAAGGAAGAAAAAAATATACTCAGATGTAATGAGAACTTACGGCCAGCAGATGTTGCAGTTGTGATCAGCAGCGGCAGCAATGGTGCACCAAACGAGGTGACGATTCAGCTGAGAGGGTCTTTGTTAGATCTTTCAACAAATCCTACCAGGTGTGCGCCACCAGAACCGTCTCAATCCATCTCTCAGGAGATCCACAGTGTGCAGATTCTTTCCTGGCTGGGTACACGAGACTCATGCGCAGATGGGATGAGGAACCTGGCAGGTTTGTGGAATTAGCCCCGTGTTCAGGTGCCAATTATCGCGGTAAAAACCTGCCATGAGATATGTTTTAAATGGGGCTTATTTTGTGAAAATCACTTACAAAACAAAGGTTTTAAGAGAAAATGAAGGGATAAGGTTGCAGCCTGCCGGAGTGTTTCTAAACAAATCTCCTCATCCCCATGCCACACGTCCGAACTCTCGCGATGCTGGCCCGAACTGTGCACCCCGGAAGCTGTGTCATCAGTCTGAAAAACCCACGCAACTGGTCGGGAACTCTCACGAGAGAATTCCGGCTTCCTGTCCTGGTCCTCTCCCTCAGAGTGTACTTCCAGAATCCTTTCCAGTTAACCATGCCCCACTCGTCTCCAGTCCTCTGACGCAATCACATGTATAGTTCCTGATTTCCCGCTACAAGACCTGAATAAGAGTGACCCAGTGAAGCAATGGGCAGATGTCAGTGCAAGAATACATATAACAATAAAAAGAACAACAAGGCACCACCAGATGAAGATGAAGGATCTAAAGGATCTCTATCTCTAAAGGATAGAGAAATGGAGAGGAAACAACAATACAAACACCTTTATGAAGGTTATAGAAGCCTTAAAAGAGGATATGAAAAAGTTCCTTAAAGAAATTGAAGAAAAAAACAAATAAGAAATTGGAATAGATGAACAAATTCTTGAGAGAACAAGGAAAACCAAGAAAAAGAAATCTAATAAATGAAAGAATCATTCCAGAAAATAAAAATTAAAATAGGAACAATAAAGAAGGCAAGAAATGAAGCTAAGGATGAAGTAGAGAATCTGAAAAAACAATCTGGAACTACAAACACAAGCATAAGCAACAGAATTCAAGAGATAGAAGAGAGAATCTCTGGAATGGAAGACTCAATAGTGGAAAGAGATAAATCAGTCAAAGAAAACACCAAAACCAAAAAAGCCATAACACAAAATGTTCAGGAAATTTAGGACACCATGAAAACACCAAATCTGAGAATAATAGAAATAGAAGAAAGAGAAGAATACCACCTCAAAGGAACATATAATGTATTCAATAAAATCATAGGGGAAAACTTTCCCAACCTAAAGAAGGGGATGTCTATAAAAATACAAGACACTTACAGAACACCAAATAGATTAGGCTCCCAAAATGTCTGCTTGCCATATAATAATTAAACCACAAAACATACAGAACAAATAAAAAATATTAAGAGCTGCAAAGGAAAAGGGCCAACTTACTTATAAAGGCAGACCCATCAGAATAATGCCAGACGATTCAATGGAAAAAAATGAAAGCTGAAACGTCCTGGTCAGAAGTTATACAGACACTTACAGAGCATGGCTGCCAACCCAGACTACTATACTGAGCAAAACTATTAATCACCATTGGTGGAGTAAGCAAGATCTTTCACAACAAAGACAAGTTGAAACAATACCTATCTACAAATCCACCACTACAGAAAATACTTGAGAGAAAACTCCAACCTAAGGAACCTAGATACACCCATGAAACCACAAACAATCGATAATCCCACAGAAGAAAAACCCTAAGAAAGAAAACACACACAAGCTATCACCAAAAATATCAGGAAATAATAATCAGGGGTCATTAATATCCCTTAACATCAATGGATTTAATTCACCTATAAAAACACACTCCCTAACATGATGGATACAAAAGCAAAAGTCAACCTTCTGCTGCATACAAGAAACATACCTCCACTCCAAAGACAAACACAGGCTCAGAGTAATGGGTTGGAAAAAGAATTTTTAATCAAATGGCCCCCAAGAAACAAACGGGTGTTGCTATCCTAATATCCAACAAAGTAGACTTCAAACTAAAATCAATCAAAAGAGACCAGGACAGAAATTATTTATTCATCTCAGGAAAATTCGATCAAGATGAGATCTCAATTCTGAATATTTATGCAGCTAATATAAGGGCACCGTCATATATAAAAGAAACACTACTAAAACTTAAACCTCACATCAAATATCACACTCTAATAGTGGGAGACTTCAGCACCCTTGGACAGGTCAACCAGACAAAGACTCAACAAAGAAATAAGGGGTCTAACAGATGTTATGATGTAAATGGACTTAATAGATAGTTACAGAAGCTTCCACGCAAACACAAAGGAATATAAATATTTGTCAGTACCACATGGAACCCTCTGTAAAATTTACCACATACTTAGTCATAAGGCAAATATCAATAGATACAAAGCATTGAGAATAACCCCTTGTATCATATCAGATCACCATGGCCTAAAGTGAGAATTCAACAAAAACAAAAATCACAGAAAGATTACAAACTCATGGAAACTGTACATTTCTACACTGAATCATCCCTGGGTCAGGTAAGAAGTTAAGAAAGAAATGGAAGACTTTAAAATTTAATGAAAATGAATCCACAACATACCCAAATTTTATGTGACACAATAAAAATAGAGTTAAGAGGGAAAATCCTAACACTAGATGCCTATATGAAAAATCAAGAGAAATCTCACACAACAGACCTAACAAGTCAGCTGAAGGCTTTAGAACATTTAGAAGCAAACTCACCTAGAAGGAGTAGACACCAGAAATAATCAAAATCAGGGCTGAAATCAATGAAGTTTAAATAAAGAGAGCAATACAAAGAATCAATGAAGCAAAGAGTTGGTTCTTTAAGAAAGTCAGCAAGATAGACAAGCCCTTATTCAAACTAACCAAAAGACAGAGAGATAGTATTCAAATTAACAGAATCAGAAATGAAAACAGAGACATAACAAAAGACCCCCAGGAAATCCAGGGAATGAACAGTTCATACTTTGAAAATCTATACTCTACTAAAATGGAAAACCTAAAAGAAATGGACAACTCTCTGTACAAGAATAAATTACCAAAATTAAATCAAAAACACATTAAAGACCCAAACAGACCTATAACACCAAGGGAAATTGAAGTTGTTGTTAAAAGTCTCCCAAATAAAAAAAGCCCATGTCCAGATGGCTTTAGGGCAGAATTCTACCAGACATTCAAAGAGGAATTAATACAAATACTCAACAAACTGTTCCATATAGTAGAAACTGAAGGAAAGCTGCCAAACTCTTTTTATGAGGACACGATCATGCTGATACCCAAGTCACTCAAAGATGCAACTAAGAAAGAGAACTACAGACCAAGCTACCTCATGAACATTGATGCAAAAATACTCAACAAAATTCTGGCAAACCAATTACAGCAACTTATAAAAACAGTCATCCACCACGATCTGGCTTCATCCCAGAAATACAAGCATGGTTCAACACATAAAAAAACCATAAATGTCATCCATCGTATAAACAAATTGAAGGAAAAAAAATAATCATCTCCCTAAATGCTAAAAATGCCTTTGACAAAGTCCAACACTCCTTTATGATAAAAGTCCTGGAGATATCAGAAACACAGGGAAAATTCCTAAGTATAATAAAGACAATTTACAAGAAGCCTATGGCCTACCTCAAACTAAATGGAGAGAAACTCAAAGCAATCCCACTAAAATCAAGAACTAGAAAAGTCTGTACTAACTCCCCTTATCTATTCAATATAGTTGTCAAAGTTTTAGCCAAAGCAATAAGAGAACAAAAAGAGATTAAGGGGATACGAATTGGAAAAGAAGTCAAACTATCTCTATTTGCAGATGACATGATTGCATATATAAGTGACCCACAAAATTCTACCAGGAAATTTCTACATCTGATAAACTCCTTCAGCAATGTAACAAGATACCAGAGTAATTAAAAAAAAATCATTAGCTCTCCTATACACTAAAGACAAACAGGCTGAAAAAGAAATAAGGGAAACATCACCCTTTATAATAGCTGTAAATAGTATTAAATACCTTGAAGTAACTATAACCAAAGAAGTAACAGGTCTGTTTGACAAAAATTTTAAATCACTAAAGAAAGAAATTGAAGAGGATACCAGAAAATAGAAAGATCTCCCATGTTCCTAGATAGGGAAGATCAACATAGTAAAAATGGCAATCCTACCAAAAGCAATCTACAGATTCAATGCACTGCCCATCAAAATCCCAACACTATTTTTTACAGATCTGGAAAGAATAATACTCATTTTCATTTGGAATAACAAGAAATCCAGGATTGTCAAAACAATTTTGCTCAACAAAAGAACCTCAGGAAGCATCACAACCCAGACTTCAAATTATACTATAGAGCTACAATAATAAAAACATCCTGGTACTGGCATAAAAACAGACTTGTGGATCAATGGAATTGAATTGAAGATCCCAACATTAACCCAAAGACCTATGAACACCTGATCTTTGACAAAGAGGCCCAAAATATTTAATGGAAAAATGACAGTATCTTTAAAAAATGTTGTTGGTATAGCTGGATGGTAGTGTGTAGAAAAATGCAAATAGATCCGAGCCTGTCACCCTGCACAAAACTCAAATCCAAGTGGATCAAAGACTCAACATAAACCCAGCCACACTAAACTTGATAGAAAAGAAATTGGGAAATACCCTCCAATGCATTGACACAGGTGATCACTTCTTAAATATAATACCAGTAGCACAGAAACTAAGAACAATAATCAAGAAGTGGGATCTCCTGAAACTGAGAAGCTTTTGTAAAGACAAGGACATAGTCAATGAAACAATATGATAGCCTACAGAATGGGAAAAGGTTTTCACCAACCCTACAAGTGACAGAGGACTGTTCTCTAAAATATATAAAGAACTCTAGAATCTAGAACCCAAAACCTTGAATAACCCAATCAAAAAATGGGGTTCGGAATTAAAAGGGAATTCCCAGCAGAAGAATTACAAATGGCTGAAAGGCACTTGAAAAAGTGTTCAACATCTTTAGCTATCAGAGAAATGCAAATCAAAACAACTTTGAGATACCACCTTACACCTGTCAGATTGGCTAAAAGACACAGATGACAGCCTATGCTGGAGAGATTGCAAAGCAAGGGGAACACTCCTCCATTGTTGGTGGGAGTGTCAGCTTGTTCAGCCACTCTTGAATGCAGTATAGCTGTTTCTCAGTAAACTGGGAATCAGTTTCCCCAAGGATGCAGCAATACCACTATTGGGTATATACCCTAAAGACACCCATTCACAGCCCAAAAGTATTAGCTCAGCTATGTTCATAGCAGCATTATTTGTAATAGCAATAACCTGGAAACAACCTAGATGCCCCTCAACAGAAGAATCAATTAACAACCTGTGGTACCTCTACACAATGGAGTACTACTCAGCAGTAAGAAAAAAAATGATATCCTGAAATTCTCAGGCAAATAGATGTATTTGGAGAATATCCTCCTGAGCGAAGTCTCACAAACCCAGAAAGATAAGCAGGGGATATACTCACTCATTGGTGGACTATAAGCCAAAACATTCTCTTTTCATTGTAAGATAGTGAGTGAATAAAGTGATTAAAACACACACACACACACACACACACACACACACACACACACACACACACACACACACAAAACAAAACAAAACTTCTGATTTGACTGTAGAAGCGTTGCTTAGCAGAAATTTGTGGTGGTCATAGTGCATCCGTGGGCATTAGCTGTGACCTACTGTGCTTTCCTTATCTGTAGCTGATCCTAACCTGACTTGAGGAGCTTTAGATTTTATTTTTTGTTTCATGTATTTTAGAGAAAAGAGAAGTTTTATTACTGCATAGGGTTTTTTTTTTTTTTCCTATTCTGGATGTTTTGCTTTTTTATATAATGCTTGATATTGATTTTTGAAAAACAATAAAAATTATACAAAAAACCCCAAAGAATTATCACAAAAAAATTGGAATAATTTTCCAGGATCCCTAAATAGAGTTTGTGGCATGCAGCAAGCAGATGCTCAGGACTTGATGCCACCACCTACTGTGTTTCCACCAAAGCCTAACCCAAATCCCATTCCATGGTCCTTTCATTCATATATTGATCTTGTTTTGAAGCCTTGCAGATAATATCCTCAAACTCGTTAAGGGCAGTTTTTACACACCCACTTCGAACACTAAAGAGGAAAAAGGAGATTATGGAAACATAAGTGACTTATTCAATATCTTGATAGAGTGGGATTCAGGCGTTATGCACCTTGACCTAGAGGTGTATCCTTTAGACCTTGCAGACTCATGCACAGGGTGTGACCATGCCAGTCTAAGGCTAGGTGAATGTGGTCTTACCTTCCTGTTTGCTCCCTGAAGTTCTTGGAGAAAGGACCAGAACCACTGACTGCTGTCACCATGTGGATCAGTCCAACTTTCCAAGAATTACCCTACGGTTCAATCTCTTGCATCAGTGAGTGTTTTATATAAACCCCTTGATAAATATTAATCTTTTTATATAATCAGTTGTTAGAGATTAATACCTACTACATTTGGGGCCCATTGTCATTGTACTCTGGCTAGTTTTATGGCAGCTTGGCACAGCTGGAGTCATCAGAGAAGACAGAGCCTCAGGCAAGAAAATGCCTCCATAGTATTGGATATGTAGGGCACTTTTTAAATTAGTAATTGATGGGAGGCAGCCCATTGTGGGTGATACCATAACTGGACTGATGATCCTGGGTTCTGTAATAAAGCTGGCTGAAGAAGGCATAGGGAGCAAGCCAGTAAGCAGCACTTCCCTGTGGCCTCTCTATTATCTCCTATCATCAGATTACTGCCCTGTTCAAGTTCCTGTCCTGACTTTGCCTGATGATGAACTATGACAGACAAGCTTAATTGTAATTAACCCTTTTCTCTCCTAATTGCTTTAGTCACTGCTTCAAAACACCAATAGTTACCCTAAGATATATTTCTAATTCTATTTTTGCTTTCAGTTTGGATGTGACAGTGGTTGCTTACTATGTTTTCATTCTAATTGCATAATACTTAACAGTCAACCATTCATACTACCTGCTACATTTTAGTAGATTATTTAAATATATTTTCTAATAACTTTCTTTTGGTAGCTTGCACTTTGTCTCTCCATAGGCATCATTTATTTTTTTCTGCATCAACACAGTGTCAAGCATTTTACTAAAATAGCAGATTCTCAGTAAATGGTTTTTTGAGAGTTTACAGTGTACTAGAATGAAGGTTAATGTTTGTTCTCTGCATACTGGACTTACAACTGAGCATTATTGTTAGACACAAATAATGATCTGAGCACTTGGTATTGATTGCTGACTTTCAGCCCTTATTTTATCCCCCAGTTATTGCTTCTCTCTTAGCTTCATTACAGGTTAGGTGGTAATTGTCAATTTTCTGACATTTCAAAAGAGTGGTAGTGGTTCACACAGTGAAATAGAAGCCTTAAGTGAAGCCTCTAACTGGGCACAGGGGTGAAAAATGAAGCTTTTGAAAGGTTGCGCTTTAGGAAAAGTTAACCAACAGCTCAAAGTGAATTACTAAATTACAGTATACTGGTTGTTCAGTTGCTAGAAACTACTGCGTAAACTTGAGTGAGACCCAAGATGATGTGGAGCTCAGCCCTGGACAGAAGCACATGTGAATCATGGACTATCAGAAGAAACCAAAACAGATAAGGACAATTAATATATGTATCAAAAGGATTTTTTCTTTTTTCAAATTTAATAAATAAAAATTAATATGTAAGGATGAGAGATATGAAAATAAGCCTCAATGCATCTTGCTGAAGTTGTTCATATGCAATAAGCTGAAGGAATACATTAGGATAATCAAAGTCATACCAGGCGGAGCCTCTAAGCTATGCTATTAGTTGGCCCATCGCTGGGCTAAGGAAGCAGTCTTTTATGCAGCATGCTCTGGTGCTATTATGGAGTCATTGTCTAGACATCTAGAAGTACAAGTCCTTGTACAGAACTAGTCCTTTGACTAGGAAAGATAAACTACAAATCTTGAAGCTCTATTTTAAAATTTGCTAAAATTGGCACATCTACAGGGTTCAGAAGCCTAAGCCATAAAACTGTCCTGCTGGAGGATGTGAGTGAATGTCTCCCCTCTGAGCTCTGTGGCTCCTTCCACAGAAGCAGTGGTTTTATTTGCTCATTCGATTTGCACCATGATGTCAATAAAGACTGCAAGCTTTCATGGAAGCCTAAAGCCATTTAGACTGGCTCTGCTTTTTGGATGAGTAGAGAACAGTGAATGAAACCAGATGCCCTGGGGGTTCTTTCTCCTGTTTATACCACCACAGGTCCATAAAGTACCCAAGCATTGTTAATTGGTCATCTGGTGAAAATGTCTGAAATCTGTTAGAAAAATGCCTCAAAAAAGAAACTGGGAAAACCAGTTACATGTGTCTAAATAGACTGAAGTTGCTCCTGGTTTAACGCATTATATTTTTATTCATCCTTTATGGATTTCATATATAAACACAGCACATTTGGTTCACATTCACCTCTATTCAACCCCCTCCAACTTCTCTCATGGATCCCCTTTAATGTCATGACTGTTTGAATAAGAATAGGCCCCATAGACCCTACCTTGGTCTCCTGTTGGTGGCACTATTGGGAAGGATTAGGAGTGCTGCCTGTTTGGAGGAGGTGTTTCACTTGGCACAGGCTTTAGAGTATTATCAGAGTGTTTTCTGCCTCCTACTTGTGGCTTGGTCTGTGAGCTTTTAGATGCTCCTGTTGCCATTCCCATTTCTGCCTTCATAAACTCTAACCCTCTGAAACCATAAGCTCAATAAAACTTTCTCTCTCCTTCCTTCTTCCCTTCCTCCTTCCTTCCTTTGTTTTTCTTCATCTTCCATTCCTTTTTATTTTTCTCATTTTTAAAAATTTATATCCAAACCACAGTTTCCCTTCCTCTGCTTCCAGTCCCCTACCACTCCCTTTTGACTCCCCCAAACACACACTTTTCTTCCTCCATTTCTCTTCAGAAAATATCAGGCCTCCCATGGATAGCAACAAAACATGACATATCAAGTTGCAGTAAGACTAAGCATCTCTCTTTGTATTAAGGCTGGGCAAGGTGACCTTTTATAAATCGCCTTGGTCACTGTTTTTTTAAATCACAGAAATGGAAAAGTAACTAATACAAGTCCTCTTCATAGTTTTAAGCCTTTTGTTTTTCTTAAATTGTAATCCACTGGGTCTAAACAGTGTTATCTATTTATACTTGGGCATGGGTATTTCCTTGGAAATTAAACAGTAAACATTTAGGATCTGTACTTTTTTTATTTCAAGAGTGACAAATGGTCCCTAGAATGACTTAAAACCAAACTTTTGCAATTCAAGGAACCACAGTGCTGTCCCATGTTTTTATATATGCTCCATGTTCTTTTTCTTAGGTTATTTTCTATTCTGGTTCATTTAAGATAGCCTTTTCTACCTTTGATCCCTATTGAGAATGATCCCTAATATTCTCTAAGGTGGTTCTTTGGCAAACATGCATTTGTCCATTGCCTGACTCATTATAAATAGTTCAGTTTTATGTGCCTGCCAGGAAAAATGCAAACAGGCATGCATTCTGTAACTTGGTATGTTTTCTCAAGCCTGGCAAGAGTTTCAGGCCTACACTGTGTCCTTTCATGTATTATTTTGACTATCCATATTTTAAGCATAATTCAAAAATCACATACTTTCGGGTACCAATGTGAGAATATTGGCATTACTGTTGCACCACCCAAAATCTTGCTAAAAAGAAAACTTGGTTTTTGCTCTCACTAGTCAGACAAGTATAAATTCCAAAATCTTTTGGCTTAAAATTATTGACTCTCAATTTCTTGTTTTAAGCAGAATTGTAAGTCAGTTTTCAGCAATTAAAAAAAATAAATCTAGAGTAAATATGTTGGTCATTAGATCTTTGTTCCAACTATTTCTTTTTACAGTTACATCTCAGAAAAGCCTCATGTATGAATGGAATTGGTCATATTCCAATAAGAGCTCAATATAGACTCTGGCATGACTTTCATATTTTTTCACTTGTTACAAATTGTTATTCTTCTTTTGATATTTTCATACCATTAAAACACGTCTAAAAACTATTTTCCCACCCCCAAACCCTTCATGAATATGTGACATGCCAAATTTTGTTCATGGACTTGGAGATTTAGGGGCTGCTATGAGGTTAAGTACTATCAACTAGGCAATGCTTGGGCAACTCAAGGCCACTAGCAATACAATACTGTCACTGTATGGAGAATGTGTTCAATATATGTGAGCTGCAACATAGCCAGTGAATTGCTGAGGGCTAATAGCCGGGTATTAAGAAACTGCTTTGGATATTTTCAGCTACTCATGCTATTTGAAAGACAAGTATGCCTCTCTTGAATTAGCCACTAGACAACAAACATTTATGTGTTATAACCACTGACTTTATGATCATGAGGTTTGTGATCTGGAATTAAGTTTTTTGAAGTAGTATACTGCCTTGTCAACTGAGTGAGGACAGAAACAAATCTGCTATTTCCAACCATATAAATTCCTATTTACATTTGTTTTGACATTTGGGACAAAAGGCCTTTATATAGATTATTATTGGCGTATATATGTGGTATGCATGTGCACATGTGTGCTGTGTGTATGTATGTTGGGAGTATATGTTTGTGCATGGTAAAAGTGTATGTAAGTGTGTGTAAACATGTAGTTAAAGTATGTGTGTGGTACATATATATGCATATACAGGTACATGTAGATTCCAGAGGTCAGCATGGGAATCTTTTTACATTACTTTCCACCTTAATATTTGTACTATCTCTCATTGTTTAGCTAGGGTGTCTGCTTAGCAAGCGCCCATCACTACTGTTCAAGCACTGGGAAACAAATGGGTGCTGTCACTACATTTGGGTTTCTGAGGATCCAAACTGAGGTCTTCTTGGTTGTACACCAATCATTTCACCCACTGAGCTATCTAACAAATCCGTGGGGCAGAGATTTTTGATGTTACTGATGGCAGTTTTGTTTTGGCTTATCCATACAATGACATCACTGGGGGAGTAAGCAGCTTGATATGAGATTAACACTTCATCACAGCCTGATTATCATAACTATTCTCCTGAATAATAACATGCATCTTATTTGTAATTTTTCAGCTGGTTTTATAGCTGAAAAATTCATAGCCAAGTGACATATTTATAAATTTCAAGTAAATACATCTTTGAAAATATTCCTAGACTGCTACAATATGGTAAAAGACAATATGTCTAAAAACATGTTCCCCCTGAATCATGCAAGCAAAATCCATGACTGTTATTACACCAACAGTGTGACCATTTGAAGAAAACAAACTGCTTTGAAATAAGACAGTTTGTTTCTAAATGGGCTTCATTTACCCTTATGTAATTCATGCAGCAAAATATTCAACTTTCCTCTATTGTCAAGAAACAAAGACATTAATATTTGAGCTAAGCAAGAATGTCCACACATTTTCTAAGAAGTATCTTAATTATTGGATACATGTGGCAAACCCAGATGGGCTATGTAACTGGACTATATTTCACTTGCTTTTAGCACTGGACAAACTAGTAAACCATTATTCCTTCTCTTTCTCTACTTTAAATACACCTATTATTTTAAAGCTTGTAGGTTTGATATTTTCTTGCAACCAAAGTTTGATCAACTGACCTCAAAATTCAATATTCAATCAACTTACATGAAGACAATGTTTAAACATGTTATTTGGATGCTTGGTGTCTCAGCAATTTAATTTTCCAATAAATATTCTTTAATTTTCATAATATTTCTTCCTCATAATATTATTTCAATCATTCATCCAGTATCTAATCCACAGTCCTCATACATTTGACCCAACAAATTACTTCTCAGAAATGCCTGCTGGCTCTTCCATTCAGAGCTACCTACTAGCACATTATTCATCATTCAAAGCTCAAGAAAAAAATTGACTCAATTATAAATTCTTCTTAAGAACTGTATCATTTCTTCTCTTCTCCTACTGCAGAGAACCATGGTTACAGAGTACCTTGGGGTTGAATTATTTATATATTAATCTCTGTCTTCTTTGCTACAAGGTTATGTAAAATAGATGTCTTCATATTATGATGCCTTGCAAGCATTAATCGAAAGGAGTTAGATTTTCAAGTTGTACAATGATTCATTATATCAGAATCCCTGCCACCATTGAAAATTGTAGCCTTTACTTAAACCATGTGATGTCAGAGCCTGAAAAGAAAGAGGCATTTAATGGTGCCTAAGATTTCTTTTAATTAACTCACAAACTTAATGAGATTTGTGGTAGAACTGGGATGATCTATAATT
The DNA here is from genome assembly GCA_004025045.1 of Sigmodon hispidus. Taxonomy (NCBI): domain Eukaryota; kingdom Metazoa; phylum Chordata; class Mammalia; order Rodentia; family Cricetidae; genus Sigmodon; species Sigmodon hispidus. The sequence goes on from PVIH01003105.1 coordinate 103,505, forward strand.
TCTAATCTCCTAGCTACTTTCTTATTTTTTTAAACTTACATAATTGTACTCGATTTTCACTATGTTTTAAGTATGTTGTTTGACCATTTCATACATGGATATAATATATTCTGAGCACATTTACTCCCACATTCCCTTCCCACCTCATCAAACTGCAATTTCTTGTCCTCTTGTTTTGTTTTCTACTGAACTTAACAAGGGTTGTCTATGTAAACCTGGCTGTGGAGCTATCCATGTGGGAGCATAGAGATTCACCAGTGACTACACCAATGACGGCAGTGAGGCCCCAGTATTCAGTAACAACTAATATTTCGCTAGGCACATCATAATTGTATGAAATGTATCTTAACCATATTCCCTCACTTCCCAATATCACCTTCTTTGTGTCCACAACACATTTCCCTTCCAACTTCACTTCTTATCTCTCTCTCTTTTTTTAAAGTATTCATGTCATTTCTCTTTATTTTTTTTTTGTCTAAAAAGTCTGTACAGATACTTAGTTATATTTATTTTTTAACTGAATCTTTACATGTCATTGGCTTTTATTTTTTGGTGGAAAACAACATACATTTTCTTCAGCACAACCTGGGAAACACACATACTGTGGCTGGATATGTATACTCCTAATCCACTTCTCAAGACCAAATCATTTCTTGCTTTACTAATCTTGACTGTTGATAACCACTGTATTAGGGGAGTTTCTGGCCCCATCTGGCTGGCAATCCAGACCCACAGACTTGCAGTTCCAGAGCACCTACCCACCTGCCACTTCTTAGACCCCCCAAAATGACTCAGACAGTTTTATATTAATTTCATCCTGTTTGGCCTACAGCTCAAGCATATTGCTAGCTAACTCTTTCTTATCTCTCTTTTTAAAATAACAGTTAGTCCTGCCCATATTCACTTATTCACTTGGGTGGAAGGCTATCCCTGGGACATGAACAACCTACCAATGACCATACCCAAAAGAAAAGTGACTCTCCCTCTTATTGAAGTAATCATCTGTTAATAGCTCCTCTGAAGCTGTGGCACCTCAGTGGTTTCTTCTCTATCCATACTATAATTTTAACAGTCTTGGTCTTATGCAGGTAACCATTACTGTTGTGAGTTCATGCCTTGCCTTGTCTTGAAATCTATTTCATTTGGGCTATGTCACTTAAATAAATCATAAAACTCTTTTGTGGTTTTTGTGCATTGGGTGGGGAATAAAATTGTTTTATTTTAGTTAGCTAACAGGAAGGTTGGAATGTAACATTGATGGAGGAAAACAAAAATAGTTTTTATTGTGGGGGATGGAGGGATAACTCAACTGGCAGAAACAGTTTTCAAGGGAACTAAGTTGGAGCTGATGGGAAAGACACACTAGACTGTGAAGGGAGAATTTATTATCCACAGCTGCTCAGAGAACACAGATTTCAGTGAAATTCCAATGACTTGAATCTTTGGAAACTGGGAGAAATAACCATTTTGTATCAATCATGCTGATGTCACCGTGGTCAGTTAGCATTTTGTATGAATCTGAAGATTCATGACCAAGGAGGACAAGGAGCCAGGACTGAGGAAGATGATGCAAGTCCTGAGTAAGGATGGTGTTAAAAGTGGTTTGATGCTCAGCTTCCTTTTGTAAGTCTTAACCATTAAATATTTATTGGGAACTCTAAAGAGTCTGGCTTTGGGCTGCTATGAAAGAAGACATTCAGATTTTAAAAACTGATCTGAAATCATCTTGTAGCTTCAGGCTGAAACACACTATTATTTGTCAATGTTTATTCTTTTTTATTGTGTCAGATTTATTTTTAATTCTGAGTGACCAGAATACTTATTTCAATTAACTTTCTCACATGAGCTCTGCCTACCATACTAAAACAGACTGTTGAGACATCCATTAGTTTTAAGTCTTGTTTTCTTTTTCATTAAAGATTAAAAACTGAAGTACAGAAACCTATCCAAGACTATAAAGTTTGACAATTTTGACATTTGAAAAGTAAATATTATATCTTTCTTAATTGTAAAGTTTGTTCAAAGTGTTCTTAGTGCTAGAGAGAGGCTTGTTGTAATGACTCCTTTGGAAGTGTGAATTTGTCCTCCATCCCACACCGCTAGTTCATGTAAAGGCTGTGTGTATGCTTGAGTCTGTGAAGGAGCCTGTGCTTAGCCAGCAGTAAAGCAAACCCTCATCTGCTACCTCAAGTCCAGGTATACAGTTGCCAGAAACAGAACATCTGTTTAGAATACAGCATTGCTTCTGCAGGGAAGGCTGCACAGTAGATCTCTTAACTACAGAAACACTGCTGAGTTTTCAAGAGTTGCCAGCAGCTCCATTCCATACTTGTTTTCTGAAGTTCTAATCCCATCAAATACGTTAGAATCGCAATTCAATTTTGATTATTTTAAAGTTCTCCCACATACCTCCCACTGAGACAAACCTGTTGACAACATAGCATATTGTTTAATATGAGAGGAGATATCTGAAGTGCCGCTAATTCTCAAGGCTCCCTAATTGCCTTTTACAATTTCCATTTCTTGCCATTTGACATCAAATGATAAGCTAAAACAACCTATCAGGAAGATCTATTAGCATTTTTTAGTATGCTTTGATTTGAGTTTTAATTAGAGTAAGTGTGTGCTGTGATCTGCCTTCTTCTCTGATTTTTTTTTTTTTTCCTTTTTTATCTTAACCATGCTTGGGCAAATCATATGTTTCTTTTCTTTTTGACAGAATATTCTCACATTAGTCCTGTCACTTTGAAGGGTAATTTTTAAATCCAATTATGTCTATGTGTTCTCTTTGGACATTAAAGAAGAATAGTTAAGTAGGTGGGAAATACATGAGAATAGCAATGCTGACTTTTATGATTTTTCAGGTTTGTTTTATAGATCTAAAGGAGTGGTTTGGCTTGAAATTGGCAAAGTGGTGAGGCAGCTCTTCTCCCTGGTGGGCTGTTTAAGAACTGTTCTTTTCCAGTAAAGACAATCAACTTCATTGCAACAGTAGCGCATAAGGGCATCTGAATTCCTCTCTGCATCAAGAATGCTCCTCAACTGGCTGCTGAGGCTTTGCCTCACTGTCTATTGCATAGTTCTAGAATCGGGCAGCTGCAGCCCTTCTCTTTCCTGTCCCTGGCCACATATTGTTGGATGAGATCATTCTGTAAACAGGATTAGGGAACACCAACAGGGTCCAACCACTTTCCAAATGCTAATCTGGATGACAGGCTGTGATGAGCACAGTGGCATTTTCAGTGTGGGTCACTTTTGTCCTGAAATCACAATCTGCCTTTGGAAAAATAGTGTTTCAAGGAATGGTGACACATAGGAGATTGAAAAAAAAATAATGTCAGCAAAGCAGGATCCTTTCAGGATCTTGCATCACAGAGGTTTGAAGGAGAGACTTCATCACCTGCTTTCTCATTGTCTTCTTCTGGTGCTCCTGTGGTGGGTTTGGCCTTGATCAGGAGCTTCCCAAGACTCAGGTGTGCAGAGCTCAGCCAATACTGCCTTAGCTCTTACAAGTCAGTTTGAAGTTATAGTCGGAACTGATAATTGGATCTCGCAAAAGACAATGAGGTACTAGGAAAGGTACAGGAAATCTCCCTAGTAGGTTTATTTAATATGTGTTAGTATACATACAAGTCATTGGAGACATACATGTAAGGAGAGACATTCTCAGATGATTTGACAAAAGACTAAAATTTAGAAAGTGATATGGAAATGAAGGAAGAAAAAGAATTTTTTATTGTGTAAAAGATGGAGGAAATTCATACTAATTTCAAAGCCAGGAATGGCAGAGTCAAATTGAAATGTGAGAGTGTCCAAAAACCATCATGTTGGAAATGGTAAGGTAAAAGAAAAGATTTGAATTGTACGACAGAGCAAAGCTATTTGAAAATGCAGGAAAATGTAATTTATATCCTCAGCATCATAAACAACTAGGAAAAAGAACTCTTTCTATTTCACTGATGTTTTATTCAGGAACTAAACAAAATGAACCATTGCTGAAAGGCATTTATGATCAATATTAACCACTGTTGGTCAAATGCTACTGGATATGGTCTTAGAAAGTTCTAGTGGATGTTCTAAGGATTGGAGTGTTATGTTAATTTATAAATCCACGTGGTTTCTTTTATGCTGTGAATGTCCTGTACACTAACCATGACTTTGCAAAGCATATTTCCCATGCTTCAGTTGGATCTCAGCCTTTTCACTGCATCATGATCCTACAGATTATGTTTGGTAGAAAGATGTTATCTACTAGTTTATTGAGAACAAATTGTCAAAAAATATTATTATTTTCAAGGAAAAACTTCTGAGGTATGAAGTACTATTCTTGGATGCAAGGGAAAGGAAAAATAATGTATGATTTGGATAAAGTCAATGTCAAATAGAAAGGTGACTTGTTGTATTATGTTTCTGGGCTGGATTTTCTAGCCTAGCCCAGAGGTTTGGACCTACTTTCAGCCTCAAATAATCACACACAGGTTTATATTAATTTTATGCTGATCAGTCTAGGGCCCAAGCATATAACTTGCTAATTCTTTACTCTTAAACTAACCCATGATTTTTATCTTGTTTAGCCATGCGACTTGGTACCTTTTCTCAGAGCAGCATAGTTGTCCTCTGCACCTGCTTATTTCTCCGCTGGTCTTTAGGGTGTCTCTGTGGCATCTCTGCTCTGTTCTTCCTGTTCCCAGAGTTTTACTAGTCTGGTTGTCCCACCTACACTTCCTGTCTGTCTTCAGCCAATCAGCATCTTTATTAAACCAGTAGGTGGAATAATTATTTACAATGTAACAACATAATCCCACTATAGTGATCCTTCTGTTTTATCTGTGCAAAGAAAGCATGTGATAGGAATTAGTTTTATAATTTTTGGGGGGTTCTTGATGGTAAAATAAACATGTACATATTCTGAAAGATAACTATCTGTTGGCACTGATGATATTTATGCAACAGATGAAAATACAGTTTTAGACATGAAAATATAAGAGTCAGAATTCAAAAGTATTAGCTACTTTAAAATATTTTATTACATTTAGTGTGTGTGTGTGTGTGTGTGTGTGTGTGTGTATGCCACCATGAATGAAGGTTCTTTCCTTCCATCATAGGGGTACCATCTATAGAATTCTAGTTATCAGGCTTGATGGCAACAGCTCCTACCTGCTGAGTCATGTCACTGACCTAAGAACATATATTCTTTAACCAAATGTGGGGACAGTTTTATTGCACTGAAGCATAAGGATATCATCTGACATTCAAGTTGAGGAAGCTAGTAGAGAAACAGTACAGATTCACCACAGGCTACAGTTAGATCTATTGTACTAAATTGGGGTACATAGATGGTAGATTATAATGTCTTTTTTTTCTTTTCCTTTCAAATGACTGCATCAAGCTTAGAAAGAAGTGACTAGGAAGCATTAGGACAAAATAGGTAATATAAAGAGTTATGCATGTTGTGGATCTTGGTGGTGGTACCATGTATGTTTTCTATGAAAAGAGTTGGAGATTAGTATCTAAGCTGAAAGTTTTAGTCTTTAATCAATCTGAAAATAGCAAATGGGTTGTTATATAGCTTCATGTGGTAGGTTAATGTTAAAAAAAATACAATAGCAGTAACAAAATCTAACTGAGCTTACAGTGTTACCCTGTGCTAACTGAGAGTTCTATTTCTACCTTCTATACTCTTATCCTTAGCTCTACCACTATCTCATTTCTACTTGAATGGTCCATTGTAGTTGTATGGTGAAAATGATGTTATGCAATTTCTGAGGTTAGGTCATACAGGACAATTTTGATTCCACCTTTATTTTGAGATAACTGCCTGGAGAAAAGTCACCACACTTGGGGGAAGCCCAAGGCATCTAGAGAGCCACATATAGGTGCTCCATCTGGCATTCTTAACTGAGGTTTCACTGCAGAGCCATGTGCTTGAGAAAAGCTTTAAGATGACTCAGCAGTCACCTCCATCTGTGGAATCTGCATGGAAACCCAGAACAAGACTTCCACACTGAGCCTAACTTCTCTGCCAAAAAAGATGAAACCAAATGATCAGAGTTATTTTGAATCAGTCAGGCTTTGAGATAGGTTGTATAAAGCAATAGGTAACTAGAACACTCTTCCTGAAGTCAGCAAAAAGTTATTATTATGAATTAAAACTAAAAGTAAAATGTAGTTTCACTATTCCACCATACCAACACAGGTTGACTTTAAAGAAAATGTGAACTATTAACAGAGCTCATAATTTTGAGCAAAATCCATAAGCAGGAGTATCAAATAATAATGAACAATATTTTAAAAGATAAAAATGGAAAATTATGTTATTTAGATATTAATCCATGCACATCATGTAATTGCATTTAAAATAGGCAAGGTGACCTTGCGCATCATTTTTACCTTTAGCATCTATCATTCTGTCTTCTTTGTGTGGGTGTTCAGTTTGCTGAAAAAGCCAGATTTTAGAACAGCTTTCTTTCAGAAATGATGTTTTTAAAGTTAAGGGAAAAAATCTTGCACACTGCAGAAGTGGCAGCTATAAAAATAGATGTAAAAATAAATTGAAAATTCATAACAATTGTGCTCCAAAAGATGTGTTGAAACTGAATTACAAAGTAAAATGAACAAAGTGGGCTTTTGATTAAATGAGTAAGCCAGAGTATTTACAGTATGAAAATATGTTGGAAATAACAAGGATAGCATAAAAAATGAAGAAATTATTGTGTGTAGAAGTCTAGGCCATAGCTAGCATAAATGAAGAGTTTCAGAAAGTATTATTTTTTAATATGGCAAGGGTTAGTCAATTGCCTTTATTTCTGATTCCTAACATAAAGAATAGCAAATTTTGTGCTTAGAAATGTAGAAAAATAGAAAGTGACAATATATCAAAAAGTTTGCATCAGTGGAAATACACGAAGGATTTGGAAGGGTTTCTGTAAACTGAAAGCACATGACTCCCTCTTGCATTCCACCCCCGCTGTCCTCAGACCAGAAGCATCAACACCATCCGTTTGAAAGAGTGGAAGTGACTCTGAGTCCTCACGTGCATCTGCACAGTTGGCATCAGTAAGTCATCATCACTCTCTAAGTAGAAAGTAAAGACTTTAGCTAGATTGGAGATTCAGTATGCCGAAGCATTTGTTGGAGTTCTTCTATGATTTTGTTACTGTTGCTGTTATTATTCACTTACAATCTACTCAGCTTAATGACAAATCCAGAGATCTAATGCCTATAAATGGCTGTTACCCAACTGAAAAGTTAGACAATATTTTTTTTAACATTGAGAAAGAGAAAAATATAGATCACATTATTGAATCCCAGAAAAGTTCAGGCAGTCACAGCAGAAATATTGTGCTGGGTGTGAAATATTGGTAATAACTGAACTAATAGAAAGAGCTACTTGACTAGCCTCTTCCTATACCCCTGGTATATTGTGATCACTCGAAAAGAGTTAAAGAAGTTGAGCAAGCAAGGTAGACTATTTGAAAAAGATGCTGACAACCATGACAGAGAATAGTGAGCCCATGTGGAAGTAGGAGGGTCAGGCTGGATGTCAGGGTAACCAGATCAAGAAGGCCTAGAGGCGAAGTGGGGCGTTCATCTTCTGTGGTAGAAAAATAGAAATCAATAAAGCTGGCTGGTACTCAAGAGAGATTGCTCTGACTGCACAATGTGAGAAGGAACAAAAAGGAAGTCTGGGGGGGAGGGGAGTAGCATCAATTTCAATTCCTCTCTGCCTGAGCAGGATTCTGTTTGAATGTTTATACTTAGCATGCAGCTGAGTAAAACAACCTCAAAAATAAAGTGTACTGTGGAAAATGGAAATTTCCAAGAATATTTGGATCCACAGGTGGAACTAGCATGGTGGAGAATCTATGTGTTTGAAAAATGCAGAGATGGTAAAGATTTTGTTTGAATTAGGACTTTTGAGGAATAAAGTTTAAAAGAAAGAATAAAAAATACAGCCTTAGACCAAAGGATGGACCACACAAAAACATATTGTCATCTATTTAGGTCATGATAACAAAGTGAAAGCTTGTTTTCTTGTCCATAGATGATGGTGATGTTGTAGTTGAAGAGGGAAGATGAAGGCTTATGAGACCCAGGAAGTTCCTGAAATTAAGGGGATCTACAAGAGTCCTCCACAAAGTTATATAAACTGTAAACAACCACTGGAGAAGGAGTCTCTCCTATCACTCAAGTTACCTGTAACTATCTTGCAGAGCTCTTCCATTTTCAGGTCTTCCATCCTGCAGGTGGTGATCTTTTCAAGGAGGAAATTGTCTCAGACATCCCTGATCCTCTAAGTAAATCCTAACTTAGCAACTGTTGTAGTAAGTTTTCCCGGGCCCTTTTGGGGCTGGAGGTTTGGAACCTGGTCCGCGGCAGCTTTTATCCCCAAAGAAATGAATCAGACACTTATATTACTTCATACTATTTGGCCCATGCCTCAAGCACATTACTAGCTAGCTCTTTCATCTTAATTCAACCCATTTCCATTAATCTTCCCACCACGTGGCTCAGCCCATGGCTCACCTGTACCTCTACATGTTCCTCCTTAGGGGGTCAGATGGCGACTGACTAACTCCACCCTTCTCCTACCTGCCTGTTCTCTGATTCCCCACTCACTTCTACAGTGCTGTGCATAGGCCAAAACAGTCCTTTATTTACAGTGTACAGAGAACATTCCACCACAAGCAACTCTTTGACTCACCAAGTTACAATGTGATAGAGTTATCACTTTGGTCTGTCATAGGTTCTCTATGTGGGGTAAACAAACATGCCACATCTCCCAGAAAAAGTATCTCCCAGCATTTAGCCACACATCTCACTTTGCTAAAAATAAAAAGGACATTAGCAGTCTAATCCTTGGTAGAGTCCTGCACTGAAAATTATCCAGCTCTTTCTTGACTCTCTTAAGTGTGTGTGACTGAGAACTTCCACCTGCCCAATCACTGGAAGAGGAGCAAGGTTGAGTGGTAGGTGTGAGTATAGACTGCATGAAGTTGAATAAGACTCTAGATATTCACTTCAGGCATGTTATTGGAAGGTTCTGTCCCTCCTTTTCTTCCCTGAAAATGGTAGCAACTCTAAAAGATTCCAATTAGATTTGTTATGAGGATTGAACACTCTTAACTGAAGTGAACACTCTTAACTACGTCTGAAGTGACAGAATAATACCTGTTCAATAAATATCAACCACTGTTACTATTATATTTACTTCATCTTTGCTAACTATCCTGACTGAAGGCAATGTGCTTTTTCTATGTTAGAAAGTCAGAAAGAGAGATTGGTGGCTTGATTTATGTGACAGAAAGAATTATTTGGTGTCTTTCAGAAACTACTCACAGGTATTCCTGATAAGAAGGCCATAGTTTTATTTTTCCAGTAGAAAGCTAAAATACACACTTGTTGAAATGGACAGAACAGAATCATAAATAAATTAGTTGCATTTGGCTTTTTCTGTCTGAGAAACTCTGAAATATAATTTTCCTTCCAGTCTAAAAGGACATCTAAAAAGTTCCAGACCACACAATGACAGTATTGTGTCTGTGTCAGAAAGTACAATAAATCACCAAGAGAAAAGAACCATGCCTGCTGGGGATATTGTTTTGATTTCCTAGTTATTTTCTATGTTAAAGCCACTAGTGTTTTGAAGTAGACCTTGTCATTTGAAAAACTCCCCATCTTGTACTTCCAAAATTTGACATGAAAATTATTGCTTTCAGGAAATAGTAATAAAGATAGTTGGCTATGTTTGAAAGCCTAGAATCATTTGTTTCCCAATGCCCATGAGGACCCCCACCCAAAAATACAAGCTTGCCTCCCCCCCAGAAATTCAGGTTGTAGTAATCCCCGACCATACAATTATTTCATTGCTACTTCATAGCTGTATTTTTTCTACTGTTATGAATTGTAATGTAAATATCTGATAGGCTGGATGTCTGACATGTGAGCCATGGGGTCATGACCCACAGGTTGAGAACCACTGGCATAGAGCGTAGCAAGCATTTTAAATAGTCATATACAGGAATACTGACCCATAACTCAATAGCAAACATGCAACATAGATGTAATAGAGTTCCCTAATTTTATAGACTTTCTAAAACCCGGAGTTTACAGAGGTTAAGTTCCTTTTTCTAAGTCTCACTGATTCTAAAGGAAGAAATGGAAATATATATTCCATTAAGCTGTTTTATTCCTACTTCTCCATCAAAGCCTTTTTCCTTTGTGGATATCCTATAAGACCATTTGTTCAAAGTAACATCTTAAAAAAGTAACCAAAGCTCTTGAGGATCCCTCTTGTTTGTGTGCAACTTAAAACAAGACCAAAGAAGACTGAGCTGTCTGGACACCAACCAGTGTCCTATATTTTATACACTTCTAGTTTCGAATAATCTTGAACTCAGTGTTTTGTGTGGGATGTCCCATTCTCTTGGCTTTCCTTTGAGGTTGTGTTCCCTCTATTTTGATAGCACAATGTTCTTGGTATATTATTAATGTAATATGAAATGAATTTTCTGTGAAAGATATTGAATACATTATATGGCTAGTAAAATTGCTGCTATTAACCATAGTGTTAAATGGGAAGTAAATGTACCAGGAGGCCAAAATCAAAAGTGATCACAGATATAATTCTGAGAAACAGCAACAAATTTATAGTCATTATTAAAACTAAATTCGTGTGTGGTATTAACAAGAAAATTTTTTTCATACATGCATTATTTATTTACTGATGTTTGGAGTTATTTATAAAAAGATAGTTGATTGAACCATTGGAAATTATTTTGAAATAGACATAGCTACATTATTTATTTCAGGGCATAGAAAAAAAATGATATTTAGACATTATTGATTCTTTTTTATCTTCTATAAATAGCATAAAATTTAAAAAATGAGAGATTTCCAATAGTCTAAGTAACACAGAGTTTTCAGCTTCGATAATATTACATGACATAGAACATTTTCAATTTTTTTGTAATTTTCTTTTTTGTTAGTATGTAGTTATTAGGTAAATAATGGGTTTCACTGTGGCATTTTTTCTGTGTACATATTGTCACATTGATCATATTCACCATACTCTCCCCTTCTTCCTCCCTGAGATCCACTTACTCATGTCACATAGTCTCTCTTATGTTCTAGTGTCTCCTTTCTTTTAAATCTAGGTGTGGTAGGAATGTTCTCTGTGTACTGTGAATAAAGAACTGTTTTGGCCTGTGTAGAGCACCATAGAAGTGGGTGGAGAATCAGAGGCAACCAGGTAGAAAGAAGGGTGGAGTTTGCCATCCCCGAAGAAGCAGCATGTAGGAGAAACAGGTGAGCCACGGGCAGTGGCCTCGTGGTGGGAAGATTAATGGAAATGGGTTGAATTAAGATGAAAGAGCTAGCTAGCAATGTGCTTAAGATATGGGCCAAACAGTGTTAAAGTATAAAAGCGTGTGATTTCATTTCTTTTGGGGGACAAAAGCTGCGGGCATGCAGACCAGGTTCCAAACCGCTGGCACCACACGTGCGCCAGGTTGCAAACCTCCCAGACCCAAAACGGGCCCGGGAAAACTTACTACAACATCTAGGTTTGACAAATGGGAGAAAATATGTCATATTCTTCTTCCTGAGTGTGGCACAATTTGCTTAGCATGACAATCTAATCTCCATTTCCACTTGTTCTCCTATAAATTTCAGGATTTCATTATTCACAGCTAAATCCAATTGTGTATAAGTACCACCTATCCTTTAACCATCTACTTGTTGATAGACACCCAGGCTAGACCTTTAGCTTGACTATTGTGAACTGTGGTGTATTAACTTCAATCGTGTATGTGTGTTTGTGTGTGTATGTGTGTGTGTGTGTGTGTGTGTGTGTGTGTGTGTGTGTGCCATGAGCATATATATATATATATATATTCATTTCCAGGATTGGTAGAAGTGTGTATAGTATTTCTATGGTTAATGTTTTGAGGAATGTCCATACTCATTCCTACAGTGGCTGCACCCTATTCGCATGGCTTAAGAGTTTCTCTACAACCTTACCAGAATATGTTGGCATTTGTTTTCCTGATGGCAGCCAGTCTTTGAGATGAAATCTCAAAGCAGTTTAAATTTGCATTTTCTTTTTTTTTTGTGAACTCTCTTTTTAATTCATTTTTCCAAGAACAAGCATCACTTATCATTTCATGGGATATTGTTTCTTTCTGCTGATACTTCCCTTTGCTGCAGAGCCATTATTGACACACCTTAATTTCCTTAACGACCAGAGTCCTGTTCCAACTGTCCTTTCCTATGCCTACACTTGCAGTGCTTCACCTGAGTTTTCCTCCAGCAATTTCACATCTTTCATTAAAGTCTTTCATTAAAGTTAAATGAAATTTTCACAAGATGAGAGTTTTGTTCTTTTATATGTGAATAACTAGTTTCCCCAGCACATTTTGTTATAAGGGCTAGTATGCTTGTGGTACTCTTGTCAAGAAGCAATGTGAATTTGTATCATGGTCTCTGTTCCATTCCTCAGGTCTATTTCTGTGCCAGATGTATAGATTTTTTTTTTACTGCTCTGCAGTATAACTTGAAATCCTATTTTGAGATAACTGCAGCATTACTCTCTGTTTAATATTCAGAGTCTTTTTTCTCCCATATGAGTTCTAGAAAGGTTTTTTCCAACTTAATAATGAACATTATTAGAATTGTGAGGGAAATTGCATAGCATTGTAGATTACTGCCAACAGCATGGCCATTTTCAGTATATCAGATTTGCTGATCAGTGAACACAGGAGGATTTTCAATCTTCTACTGTCTTTATCAGTTTTTTAAAATACTTCATTTTTTCTTCTCTTTTTATGAGAACATAAATGCAGTTCTTTACTATCACAAATCACTCAGTTGAGTTTTTTGCATTTCGGGAAATTGCAGGTGTCAATACAGCTAGAATGTAATGATGAACCTTATCATGAGAAAACCACCTTTAATTATTCAAATATCTTGAGCTGTGTCATAAGATAGTAGCAAGAAATTGCAGATACTGACTTGGCAAGTGACATGTCCACTAGTCAAATTATTTTCATTCATAAAAGCAGCTGTAAATTCAGTCTTTTCATAGATGTATACACTAAAATTTCAAAAAAAATCCCCATATATTTGTTATAAAGCATGATTGAAGACTTTTAAATAATTAAAATAATATATTTTATAATTTTCTGATCATAAAGCAAATATGTCAGAAATTGAAAGCAATTCACAAACCTAAGGAATATACATATGTTTGAAAATTAGGAATCATTAAAATGTATTGTTTAAAGACAAAAATGAAAATAGATTATATAATAATTTAAATTGAATGATAAGAAATAGATATGTAATTTACCACTGGATAAATATATTGTTAAAGGACTTTGGTAGATTTTTAATATATACTTGTTATAAATAATATGAGCTCTTGAAATATGCATCTATTGGAAAATAGTTAAGTAAAATTAATTGGTTTATGAATTAACTGATGATATATTCATCATTTTTCTGTTGAGGACACTTAAAGTAACCCTCTAGGTAATTACCAATGGTAAAGTAGATTACTTAACCAATAAACCTTTCTTTCTATATGATTTAAATATTATTAGTTGACAAAGAGACGTTTTTGGCCTATGGCAGATCAAGTAAAAAATCTGAGCATAAATTTATATATATACATATATATATATGGAAGGCAGAGTCAAGAAAAAAAAAATCTGTCACTAAAAAGACAAGATATAAAAACACAAGCCACTAGCCATGTGACAAGACAAATTAACAAAAATAAGTTAAAATACAAAAGCTAACTAACAGTATGCCTAAGCCATAGAACATAAAATTTAAAAAAACTTCTACGTAATTATTTAAGACTAAACTATTTTCAAAAAACAATAAAAATTAATAATAATAATAATAATAATAATAATAATGAAAGACTAAGCAACCAAGTTACAAGTAAGTCCAAACCCTAAGACTAGGCCAAAAAAGCCAAGCCAAAATCTCATTACTACATCCCCTCCTTCATTCTCCTCTTCCTTCCGAATTGAACATTTTTAAGTTTTTATATAAGAGTTAAATCAAGCAGGATTTGTCTTTTTGTGTCTAATTTACTTAACTTGTCTTTTCAGTCCATCTATGTTGTCATAAAGAGGATTCTGTTCATTTTCAAAACAAAATAATATTCTATTCTATAGAATTATATATACTAATCTATTCATCTAATGATCCATATAAGTTGATTCTGTGTCTTAGTATTATATTGCTGCATTTAACTTGGGAGTACATATATCTCTCTTCAGCATGTTAATATTAATGGTATTTGTTATATACCCACTGGTAGATTTGGGGAATCATTTGTTACTTTTTGTTTTGTACTTTGTAAGAGATTTCCATATAGTTTTTTGTAATGAATGCTTTACATGTTCATACCCATATGAGTTTTCTTTTCTCTACATCTTCACAAGCATTTGTTTTCTCTTATTTTCTCTACATTAACCATCCTCTCAGTCACAAGTTGTATGATAGACAGTACTGATTGACAACTTGGCAGCATCTCAAGCCACATATGATGACAGTCCTCCATGCAGGAATGTGCAGAGTTATGTAGATTAGGTAACTGAAGTAGGACAACCCAGCTTCATTGTTGATGGCACATCCCATGAACTAGAGTCTCAGACTGTTCGGAAAGAGATGCCAGCTTGGCCCCAGTGTCTATTCCTTTCTGCTCTCTGCAGATACAACATGAGCAGCTGCCCCCTGTTCCTGCCATTATGCCTTCCCAGGCATGGTGGGATATGTCCTTAAATGATGGGATATACTCTTTCTTAAACTGCTCCCTGTCAGCATTTTCCTACAGAGCAAGCAAAGTAACTAACACAAAATGACACATGGTTGGTGTTAATTTTCACTTCTCTCATGTAGACTTAAAGAGCCCAAACTTGGTCCTATTAAAGGTTTGCTATAACTTGCCAAAAGTAGCACAAGAAAACATAATCTAGATAATTCCTTCACAATTCTTTTTAAATCAGCAAAAGGAATTCCCCTCAACTAAAGCTCCAAAATAAAATGAAGGATTTTGTTAGTAAGTTTTTCTAATTGCTAAAGGAAGAAATAACTAATTTTATACATACTCTCTCAGTAGGTTCTCCTTTAAGTATCAACTTACAAAGTCAATTTTTTTTAAAAAAAATAATGGGACATTAATTTTAAAATCAAATATATATAATTCTATAAACAAATCTTGGGTGGCAACAGTCCTTAAAAAACAGAAGAGTTATAACTATATTAAAAAGTAATATATGTGATTAAATTGTATTAATCCCAAGAATTGATGAAAACCAATCAATTTCTTATTCCATATTAAAAATGTAGAGGATGTAAATTATGTCATAGTAGCAGATGCAGGACAGCTTTTGTCAACATTCAGCAGTCATTAGTTCACAATCATTGCTTTAGAAATTACAAAAATAAATAAATGCTCTCCAAGTTGGAATAAGAGCATCTATAAAAGGCACTAAATTGGGGACACCAGGGGCATATTTTGAGTTAAAACTAAAAACCCCATTCTCATCAACCCTTTTTATCTTAGAAATGAGAACTAGGTAAAAACAACCATAGAAAGGCAGAACCAAGTCTAAGGGGCAAATAAGCACATTTACATATCTATGCAATAAGAATCAGAGGAAAAAGGCTATTTTACAATAAATACATAAATTTAAAACACAGACTTTATAGATGCATTGTCAGTTTTATAAACTTCAGCAAAAGTACTAAGTGAAGATTACTTAATATTTGCAACTGTTATAGAACATTATTTTAACTATGACAAGATGTGTTACTTTTCTTATGCTATGGAATATTAATTGAACTGTGTAAAGGTGTGTTACTTTTGTTTCTTGTCCTTTGTTAATGATGTAAAAATATGTTACATTTGTTCATGTTTAATTATGTAAAGAACTGTTGCTTTTGTTTCCCCTTTCTGCCTAAGGCACCTGATTGGTCTAATAAAAAGCTGAGTGGCCAATAACTAGGCAGAAAGGCAGTGGGCTGAGAGAATAAAGAAGAGG
>PVIH01003105.1:119662-169574 GCA_004025045.1 Sigmodon hispidus
AAAAAAAAAAAAAAAAAAAAAAAAAAAAAAAAAAAAAAAAAAAAAAAAAAAAAAAAGGCCGGAGGCAAAGGGTAGATTTAAAAGAAAAAAAAAAGTCAATTTAAGAATTTAAGTTAAAAGAGCTAACCAGAAACAAGCCCAAGCTTGGATAAGAACTCATAACTAGTGAGAAGTCTCCGTGTCAAGATATGGAAGCTGGTTTGTGGCTCAAAAGAGAAAGCACGCTACAAACAACAAAACTGGGGAATTAAAGTTCTCAAATACACTGTATATTAATGAAAACACTTAGAACTACTAATGAAATTAGGAGTAAATGCCCTGGAGCAGGAGAAAGAACTCAGTGGTTAAGACACTCATGGCTCTCACAGAGTACCCAGATTCAGTTCCCAAAAGCCCTATTAGGCTTCTTACAACTGTCTGTATCTTGTCACTCCAATCACGGGAACTCTAGCACCATTTTCTGGCCACCATGGGCACCAGACACACCCGATACATACATCTACATGCAAGAAAAGCACTCATAACATTAAAAGTTAATAGAGATGACCGACACCTTCTGATAGCGTTTGGACACATTTAGCAAAGAAATTTTTAATTTTATGACATATGACAATGTATAATGTCATGTATAATGTATAATGAAATATAAGACTTAAAGGGGCCAGTTCTCCCAATATTGACTCATAGATCCAGTGTAATCTCCATTCATTACTCTTTATATATCTGCATGGGACAAAGTAAGAGAATCTAATTTTATATTGAAATGTAGGCTGTGGATAGTAACATAGCCAAAGAAAAACAACAAAGTGTGAGGACAGGCTAACTTATTATAAAAATATAATTTGAGGCAGATTTACTGTGAAGTTTTATAGGATCTTTGAAGGCCTCTTAATACTGTTTTTATCATTACAAGGGTTTGTAAACTGTGTTAAGTAAGACCATTTTGTCATAGTCAGTTAAGACTCATATATTACTAAAATTACTCCCATCATTTAACCACTTTGCTGGCAGATGGAAGTGCTGTGGGCATTTGAGGGATTCAAGTAAGGAGAAGTTGAGTTAAGGTGACATTTTTTTGTTAGTCCTTGGCTGCACACATATAGATCCTAGTCACTTTTATATTTAGTTACTGCTAGCCTGAAATTGTAAGAATGGCTTCCAGGAATATTTCTAACTCTACTGTGCTGATTCACCCAATTTTAGTGCCTAAACTAGTGGGAACAGAGGTTATATTGATCTCTTGAAACAGAAAAGTGTGGGCAGTGTGTAAAGAGATGACAAAATTTGCCCTGTGAAGCAAAAGAAATAGTCTTCTCCCAGGGAAGAATACACCAGTTGGTTATCCAATACCAAATGATCAGCCCTGAAAATATACATCCAAGTAATATAGCACATTTATTATTATATTTAATGATATATTTAGGAATATGTACATATATACATATACATATATGTGTATAACAACAATTAATGAAAAAAGGCCAAACATTTAAAAGATAGCAAGGAGGTATATATGGAAGTATTTGAAGGGAAGAAATGAAATAATGATGTAATTATATTATAATCTTTAAAAAACTAATAATTTTATTCTTGTGGAAAAGAGTCTACTTCTAGAATTCTACTCCTTCAGTTTGGTTATAATTGTTCTATGGCTTTCAGCTGTGCTGTTAGTTCTGTTCTGTGGAATTTCTCTAGGTTTTTCATATAAGCACCCAGTGCTATGAATTATCCTCTTAAGAATGCCTTCATTGGTGGGAGTGTAAGCTTGTTCAGCCACTCTGGAATGTAGTATGATGGTTTCTCAGAAAACTGGGAATCAATGTCTCCAAGGATCCAGCAAACCACTACTAGACTATACCCTAAAGATGCACATTTACACTCCAAAGACATTAGCTCAACTATGTTCATAGCAGCATTATTCGTAATAGCAAGAACCTGGAAACAACTGATGCCCCTCAACCTGAGAATGGATTAAAAACTGTGGTACATCTACACAATGGAGAACTACTCAGCAGTAAGAAAAAATGATATCCTAAAATTTGCAGACAAATGGATGAATTTGGAGAATATATCCTCCTGAGCAAGGTATCACAAACCCAGAAAGAGAAGCAGGGGATGTACTCATGCATCAGTCGACTTTAAACAAAAATCAAAATATTTCCAAGCTGCAAAACAAAACCACTGAACAGCTTGGGATCCGACACACCTTGGACTGGTACCTTGGAGCCCATTCTTTCCAGAGAAACACCTGACCCAACCTTGATGTTGGGGTGAGAAAAGCAGATTTGCCCATAGTGGATGTTGAACTAAGCCAACTTGGGACCTTGGGACCTCCTGCCCTTGCTAGGAAGGAGATAAAGAGATGTGGAGAAGAGAGAGTAACTGTGAGGGGCAGGAGGGGGAAGGGAGTTTAAACAAGGGGATGGATACATGGATAAAAAATGAGACTTTATTCATAATAAAAAATGAAAATTAAAAAGGAAATATCAACAACAATTAAAAAAATAGCAAGTCACACCCTTATTGCCCATGACTGTGCAGGCAGAAGCAGGCAGAGCTCAAAAAGAAAAAAGAAGAAGAAAAAAAAGGGCAGGGGAGGAGATGGTTCAATGGATAAAATTTCTTGCTGTTAATCCTGATGACCTGAGTTTAATCTCCAGCTTCCACATGATGGAGAAAACTGTCTTCTGATCTCCATGTATGTATCATTGCAACAATATGGCCCCCCATACACATCTGTGAATGAGGCATGCTTACAAAATAGATACATACATTTTAAAATGTATTGTTATTTAATGTAATAATTTATTAATTTCTTGAAGATTTTATACATGTATCAATGTATTTTAAACATTCACCCCATTCCTTCACTTAACTTCATCCTCCTTCCAACCGACTTGTAACTTTGTGCCCTCTTTAAAAAGAAAAAAAGCATAATAAACAAAAGAGGTCAAGTTTGTACTATCCATACACTCATGGATATGGAGCCATTCAGTGGACTATGGTCAACCGACCAGGGGCCAAATGCTTGAAAAAAACTAACTGCCTTCCCTCAGAAGTCACATCTGTCAGTAGCTTCTTAGCCAGGGTGATGACTGTTGAGCCCCTCCCCTGTACTGGAATAGTAACTGGATTAATCTTATATAGGTATCGGCATCAGTAACCCTAGCTGCTGAGAGTTCACTAGTGTAGTTGTAATGTCATGTTCAGAAGACACTGCTTCATTCTGATCATCCCTGACATCTGCTCTGGCTCTTATACATTTTTAGCCTCTTCTTCCTCTCTGGTGTCTGAGACTGATTCATTCTCTCTCTCTCTCTCTCTCTCTCTCTCTCTCTCTCTCTCTCTCTCTCTCTCTCTCTCCCATGTGTGTTGTATGTGCAAACTCCATAGATCATATTCTTTGTACTTTGGCCACTTGTGAATTTCTGCATTAAGCACTGTCCACTGTGCAAAGAGCATTCTCTGATGAGGACTAAGAGCTGCATTAATCTATAGAAAGACTGAGGGTCTTCTCGTACTGTGTAACAGTAGTTAGAATGAAGGACCCTGGGTTCTAGGGCTTGACCCAGGCATTTGGTCCAGGTATCCAGCAGAGCACCCCCCATGAGCGCAAGGAACTAAAAGTCTAAAAGTCTGTCCCAGGAAACACAGTGACCCAGCCCAGATAGCCGTAATCAACTCATTGTAAGAAGGGCCATTGTAAAAAAGGAGCCCGCCATCTGTCCTGTTAAATTATAAACCCATTGAAGGAATGCTGTGACCTTTAGGATTAAAGGATTAAAGGAAGTCAACTTGCTGCGCTTGAGGAAGCACCAGATGGGCTCTCAAATAACCTGGAATTCGTTTACCCACCCGGATTCCGAGAAAGACCACAAAGAATACCTGGCCGACCA
This sequence comes from Sigmodon hispidus, assembly GCA_004025045.1. Lineage (NCBI taxonomy): Eukaryota > Metazoa > Chordata > Mammalia > Rodentia > Cricetidae > Sigmodon > Sigmodon hispidus. Next base: position 123,559 of record PVIH01003105.1, read on the forward strand.
GATGGCTGAGCCATGATGACTTCACTCCCCCCCCCATAGAACGACCCCTTAAAAGCTCTGCAAGCCTAGGGCTCGGGGTCTATAGCTTCCCCTTTTGCTGGTGACCCACGGGCCCGTGTTCATTAAAGCTTATTTTTGCTACCCGATATCGGAGTGAAGCTCTCTGTTTTGGGGCGCCGACTCTAACAATGTCAGCCTCCAGGGTCTATGCCCTCCCACTTAGCCACTGGATCTTGACAGATTTATAGTACCTGACATACATAAGAATAGATTCTCTTGTGATTTTTGCCTTAAATATAACCAGAAAGCATTGTTATCACTATTATATCTATGCCACTATTGCTCCCATGTGCCTAGCTTGCTTTACTCATCATTATTGACTCACAGAGTTTAGAGTTGGGTAGGAGTGTTGATGACTTCTTTCTATCACCAAGCAGTCTACATAGCATTTTCCAAACTGAAAGCCAGTCATAAGGATCATCTTGATTTCTCCATATCTTATCAGCAAAGTGTGTAATATCTTCAGCAAGAGAATCTTACCATCAAGTTTGTATTGATAGACCTCAGACTCAGGGTACTATCCTCGGGAAGGGGGCCCCAAGAACCCAGATTCCAGTCCAGTTGATACAAATAGCAAGAGGATTTATTTCGTCTGTACAAGCAGGCTTCCTCCCTGCCTCGGGAGCAAGGGAGTAGCAGGGATTAACAATCTCTTATCTCTTTTAAAGGCTAAGACCATAAAATCACCATGGGGCAATATATGATTGGTGACTTTAAAAGTCATACTTAGAGTCATAAGGTTGCTCACAAAAGTCATGAGGTTGCCTCAAGGTCAGCTGGTTAGGAGGTTTTTACAACCGGGTGTTGGTCACCACTATTCTGCTTGGAAATTCTGGTATTTTAATCACAGGTTATTTCCTATCTGAGTTGATTACGGCTATCTGGGCTGGGTCACTCTGTTTCCTGGGACAGACTTTTAGACTTCCGGTTTCTTGTTCTCATGGGGGGGGGTGCTCTGCTGAATACCTGAACTGAATGCCTGGGCCAAGCCTTAGAACCCAGGGTCCCTCAGTATGGGATTCTAATAATAGTGAGGACAATATTTCTCAGTGGGGGTATGAAAGACAGTGAAAGAACAATGAGAAAATTCTTGAATGCTGATAATGTTATGTATTCTTTGATATAAGTATATTGAAACATAAATTGCTAATTTACTCAAGTATTGTTAATTATGTTTACTCTGTGTTCTGTATTTTAATAGAGTTTACTTTCTAATATTATAAGTAAAATTAAGCTTAATCACAAATACATGCTGATTAAGGGATAAAGGCCAGATAAAATGAAAGAGAGAAGTTTCTTCTTGTGAATTTTTAATAGAACTTTGCACTTTGAGAAGTGCTGCTTAGTTTCCTATGGGCAAAATAAATGTATCTGATCATCTGTAGTTCAGCATTGCTAAGTGTCCTGCCTTGAGAATGGATTGCCTGCCTCTGCACAAGTAAACAAAGCAAAATATTTTTTAAAGAAACCTAAATTCTCTTTAGGATTCAGTTTCTTCACTCAGAGTTTAGACAAATAATTTAAAAAAAAAACAATAAAAAGCCACACACTATTCAAACCAATACTCAATAAAACAGGAGATGTTTTAAATAATAAGAGTTCTAAATATCCATTACATTTGCTTAATAATTCAGAGTTGCATAAACTATGAATAACTTCAGCTATGTTCTAATTCTTCTTGGATGTATAATAAATGAATAAAACATCATAATGACATAGCTTTAAAGCCAGTATTGAAAGGCAGAAGCAGATATATTTCTATGAGCCTAGTCTACATAGTTAGTTACAGACCAACTAGGAAAGACCCTGTTTTAAAAGTAAATAAATAAATAAGTTGAATGAATGATTACTAACTGATAGAAATCACTGAATCACATGTGCTCACTTTGTCAAAGTGTTTTAGTGACATGAGTGCATCACTTTTTTCTTCCAGGTTCTGGAGATAAAGGGATGGATGAAATGGTTCAAACCTAATTGATGAATAAGAGAAAGAGTAAAGAAAGATGTATTCTTATTCATGTGTCCCCACACATTTGGAAAAGAAGTAATAGTAAACATGGGGTAAGAGAGTGATGTCTGCTGTGAGGATTAAGACCACAGAATGCAAAGCAGACAGAGGCTACAAAGTCAGATGGAATAAAATGCTGAGTACTGGTCTTCATGCTGTCAGTTTTCTGATTTGTCATGTGCATGATCAAACTTCCTTCAAAGGGACATGAACTTCTGTTTATTGGAGGGCAGAAGATATGGCAATCTATTGAACCAATCTATAATAGGGAAACTTTTTTCATAATTTTTAATTAAAATATAATTACATAATTTTCCCCATCCCCTTTTCTTCCTCCAGCCCTTCAGATGCCCTCCTCACTCCTCAGATCCATAGTCCTACCCTTACTCTTTCTCAAATTTCCTTTTCTTTGTGATTGTTAAACACACACACACACACACACACACACACACACACACACACTGCTGAGTCCACTTACTATTGTTCCTATGTATATAATTTTAGGTCTGACAAGCACTGTTGCATAACAGTTAGGGAACTCAACCTTGAGAGACACTAGTTCTTTTAACAGTCATTAGTTGCCTGCAGTTCCTGACCTAGGCATGGGGCCCCATGAAAAAGCCTTCTGCATTACCACTTCGATTGGTCAAGTACTTGATAAGTCTTGTTTAGGCAGCCATTTTGTTTCTGTATTGTGTTTGGGGTGTGCAGCTTCCCTGTCAATTCTAGGAGATACAATCTTTATGTAAATGAATTACAAATCAGAGGTTGTGGACCTCATTTATATGCTAAAAAAAGATTTTTATTCTACAGGGAAAGGTAGATTAAAAGTAATTTAGGAACTTTTGTTATATATAACACTCTCTACTGAGTGAGATTCTTTCTTAGGCATGCACTTTTCTTCTTTTTGTCTGGAAAATAACTGAGACAATTAAGTGTTCTGTGAGTATCTGAGACCTTCATATACTGTAGCATCATTTCTTAAGCAGCATTCTATGACCTTTACATTTTCACAACAGGGCATCATCTCAACGTATGCCAGTCCTACAGTTTCCTCTGAAAGCTATCTATAATTTTTTAAAAAAATAATAAACCCCTTTGTTCAAACTGTAACAAATAAATTTTTAAAAAGATAAAAAAAATAGGCATTTTCAAATCATTTATCTGTTTACTTAGTTTTTCTGTTTGTTTCATTTTTTACCCTCTTCCTCACTCTGTAGCTCAGGGTGGCATGAAACTAACTATGCCATGATGGTCTTAAATTCCTGACAATCCTGCTGTCTATTGTTCCTAAACTCTGTAATTACAGCTATGAACTACCATAGCCAGTCCTGACAACATGACACAAAGGAATTTTCAAAATCTGGTTGAACCATGATTACTTAGAGCCTAATGCTGACTCCCTGATGTGGTTCTGGAGGCAATGCCTGTGCACAGTTAAAAACTTTTCATTATCATTTGCTTCCCCTCATCTTCCTTAAGAATTCATAACTTGTCAGAAAGAAGAAGCTAACTTAAATTCTTTAAGATAAAATTGAAATCTGGAATTACATGCTTGTGTTTTAGTACTTAATGATAAAGACTTACTTTAGGGGAAAAAAGTTTTAAAACAATGATGCTGATTAAATAGATTTTTAAAATTAATTTGACTACATTTATCATTGCATCTCCAAAATCACAGTTTTTTATGGCTCTTGAGATGAATTTTTATACAAGAGAGTATATTTCATAATAGAAGTGATTCTAATTTTCAGGTAATATTCTTTTCATGATTTAAAAAGATATGGAAGAGTTTCTTTCATTAGAATTGAAATCCTGAACACTAGTTAGCCTTCACATAATGGTGAGACTGACCAAAATGACAAATGGAGGCCAAAAAATACTCATCTACATAATTTTATGGAAAGCACTCCACAGGGTAGATGTGTGCAAGAATTTTATATTGTTAGGGCACTATTAATGTAGCAATGGTTGTTTGGTTTTATCAGACAATTTGGGTCTGGCCAGACGCAATTGAGGAAGAAAAGAAGCAAGTATCTGTGTACTCTTCCATGTAAATACACATTTCCTAGTAATGGAGATACTCCTTTGAACATAGAAGTCTGGATTCTTTTGCAGACTTGGAAAAGCTACAGAGCCTGTTTCTGCACAGTAGTTCCACTTAAGCACAGGTGAGCCTGGAATTTCTTCATTAACTGTTACTCTTTACATGGCCTGTTCATGTTGATTCCCCTCTGAAGAGCCTCTAACGGGACCATATTCTCCAATTTCAATACCTCAGAAAAACTCAGTCTTTGAAGAAAGGTCAATAGTGGAGAATAAATCTTCCCCCAGAGTTCTTGCCAAAGAGACTGAAGGTGAACAACTGTGAGGAAGCCAAATAATTTGCAATAACAAATCTGAAATTTTATCATCTCAACATTCAAGACTTCACTAAGAATTGAATTGGAGTCTTACATTCTGCTCACATCTACAGATTAAAATTCCCAAGTAAGATATGTGAAGGTTGGAGGAAAAAAGTCATCTGAAGAGAAAGAGATGGCCTCCTCCATATGGCATCTGACACATCATAACACTTAGACAACAAATTTTACTATAAGGATTCCATAAAGTCAGAAAAGGCACTGGGGTTTTAGATCTTGAAGATTACATAAATGATTTTATAGCTAAAAATATTCCTAGCCTGATGGGCAACAATAATCTGTCCTATGTATTGTGTACCAGTAGTCTGAAATGGTCTTTAAAAGCCTGATTCTATCTCTGTGAAAACTAATGTTTAGAAAAATCTATTGTTGACTAATCAAAATCTTTGTGAATATTATTAGTTAGTTCTCTGGGTGCCAGATTAGAAAGATACTTTTAGCAAGAACAAAGTATTCACTCACATGGTGAAGAAAAATTTTGAACTAGAATAGATAATGTCAACAAGATAGTCAAACAGCCTCATTACTCAAATTTAAAATGACAGCAACCCCACTGCCAGAAATGAGCAGGACAGCAGGACTGAGAAAATGGCTTTGTTGTTAGCATGCAGCTGGGAGAGGGAACTTGAAGCCCAGATCTATCTTAGGATCTCTGAAAATTTCTAAGAATAGCCAATCAAAATGATTAGTATGCTGATTATTTTTAAATACATCGATATAAAAGAACAAATAACTATGAAGCACATTACCAACACATTTCAGTGATCCATAAAATGACATCTATGAGTTTATAAAACAGTATCACACAGGGCAATATTATACAGAAAATTGGAGATCTAGAAAGTCCACCATTAGAGGAAAAAATGTTTAGAAATCGAGATGCTAATCACCTGGAATGAAGGGAAATATAAAAATTGTTATTGTTCAGGTGACATTCACAGCTGGTTAAGAAGTCATTTTGCACTTGTATATAAGATACAATACTTAATCTTTAGTATAACACCTGTTATATTAATTCTCAATTGAGAAGACATTTACTTTTCTTTGCTTTTGTTTTTTTGGTCAGTAACTCGGTAGATATCCACATTTTTCTGAGAGATGCTCAAAGGATCATATTTCCCTTCTATAGTGTGAGGGGTTTTGGTAGAAAAACAAACAAACTGTTGAACAAGGAACTGAGTTTATGAGGATCTGCTTGTCAGTCCTGAGACACAGCAATTCTTTCAAGTTATCCTGCTAAGAATGCTGCAACCTGTGCCAGAGTGGGTCCCTGAAAGCCCACAGAGACCATGCGTGTCATATAAAATTCTAAGAAAGTAGTTTCCCTACATCCTTGAAATTGTATTATTCACAAAAAAAGAAAACTTTAGCAAAAATACACTTGGGAAACATATTATCATATTAAATTATAAATCAGTGATTTTACTAAGTATGGTCTGAAAAACTTAGAACAATGAGTTGTTGGTCAGTGAGGATTAAGGAGTTTGCCCTCAAAAGGAAATCAACTTTTCCACTAAGTGTAGTTTACTTCAGCTGGTGCTATATTTTAAGGAGATAGGGAAGATGGCTGATGGAGAAGGCAATCTGCTGACTTACTGACACACAAGGCTCAGTTGGCCAAGGACCAGTTCTTCAAATAACCCTGGTATAAATGACATGTTAGAATGGTTCCTGAAAGCAAGTTTACTTTATCCCTTAAGCCAAAGTAACATATGGACTTACTAAATAAACAACAACAGAAGTTCAGGAAAGAGGCATGAAAGGAAAAAAAAAATCCCTTTCCACATTTCATATTCATTTCAAGCCTCTAAATGAACTGTTTTCAGCCAGTTTTCTACTTCTTGTTATAAAATATCATGAGTACTCTTTTACATTTGAGTATATGCTTTTAAAGAATATAAAATTAATACTAGGATAGACTTATGGTTTGCTTCTTATAATTATTTCCAAACAAATATCTAACTCATTTCATTCTATGATGCTATAACACACAGTATGTACCTATCATACATACATAGTATAAGGTAGTGAACCAGTGATCCAAGTGTAGATATTCACCATGTTGATTGTTGCTACCATAGTCAATATTACAGAATAATATACACAGAAAATTTTATTTTATAGAGCATACAATATGGACTCTGTGTTAAAGAGAAACGTAAATGTGGCATCTTTATAACTATTTTATAAATTGCCCCTAAATAGATGGCATCATACATTTCCTTTCCTAATGAATATATGTTTTTCTCTACTTCCTCATGGGAACTGATTATTATCAAAAAGGGATATTTAAACTAACCTAATGAATGAGTAGTGTTTACACCTGAAATAATTAATTTATGGGTGTAGGTTTAATTTCCCATTTTCCCTCAAAAATCATATATCATAGAGGACCAGACCAGGCTATTATTTAAAAAACTCAGTCTCACTCTGCAGCCCAAGGTGAATGTATCAGTAAATTTTCTGTTGTTGTGATAAAATACAGTGACTAAGCCAATTTACAAAAGAGTTTATTTGGGCTTATAGTTGCAGAGGAATAAGAGTCCATCATGATCAAGGTGTACAGCAACAAGTATTAGACATGACAGGAACAAGAAGCCCCAAGATTACAACTTTAAATGCAAGCACAAAGCAGAGCGTGACCAGGAAGGAGGGTGGGGCTATAGAATCTCAAAGCCCACCCCCAGTGACATACTTCCACTAGCATGGCTGTACCGCCTAAGCCTACCCCAAATACCATTACCACCTATTAACCAAGTGTTCCAATACCTGAGCCTATTGGGGGGAAGGCAGGGATGACACTGTCATTCTAATCACTGGACTAAAATTAAATTATTTCAGGATGAGCTCAAATTTGTGATTCTCTTGCTCCAGCTTCCCAAAAGCAAAGAAGCACATGCTACTCTGCCCAACATCAAAAGAAACTGAATGGATTGGGAAAACAGATTTTTTTTTTCTTGTGGACACTAGGTTCTCATTTCTGTGCATATTGAATATTCTCTTTCTCTCTCCTGTTTCTACCCACTCTGATGAACTAGGCAATAACAAAGGTGATAGATATTCCAGATTCAAACAAGATGGAATAGAAATAGCATATATTCTAATTTTGGGTCCTAAAAGGAAAGAAACAAGTTTGTACCATGGATCTAAGCACATCACAGGGTTCAACTTTATGGATATACTTGTGCTCACTGTACAGAAGTGGCTTGTGGATTAGGAAGATACTTAAATGACTGTCTACTGCAGAGACTTCTGTCGATGACCATATGTAACACTGACTCATCATCCAGGACTATTCTATTTGTCAGCATTAATCTTCAATATACTACCCTATTGCATCCTAATTCCCAACTTCATCACAACTGCATTATCTTAAAATTTGCTAAGGCCTTATATTATCTGAGGCTTCCCCAATCTATCATTTTTCTTTTAGTACACTTCTTGTTCAAAGATACAAACATCCTCAGTCCCCTGGGTGAAGATAGCTTTGTATTAATTCAGCCATTATCCTTCTTTGTTACACATTTTTCTTAATGTTTCTGAAGGAAGCCCTCAGAGCCAATAGATTACATAAAGCAGAAATGCTTTGGAACTGCAACCAAGATGTTCACCATTGGGTAGCATACTGTGATTTCCCCTTCTTCACATGGGATTTTCAGCCTTGTTTTGGTGTGATTACAGGAACCTCAAATTGCTAGAGCAATCATTAAATATAAGCTCACTTGTGTCACTTCCATTGTTGAAAGCATATATGGACTCATTTTCACTCTGATCCTCAAAGTCAAGAACCTTCTACATTTGGTATTAGATGCTCTATAGAATGGCTCTTTATCTCCTATCATATACCATGTCTAAATTTACAGTCTATGTTCCAACCAAACCAGTCTTTTTCCAGTGTGCGTGCATGTGTGTGCGTGCGTGCGTGCGAGAGAGAGAGATAGATAGATAGAGAGAGAGAGAGAGAGAGAGAGAGAGAGAGAGAGAGAGAGAGATGCCTTTATCCTTGATCCTTGTGAGTGCTTGGGGAGCCAGGAATTAGGAATTATCATGAGGATATTTTCCTCAATGGCTTCCTCACCTTTCTTTTTGAGAAAGGATCTCCTTCTGAATCTGATATCCACTGTTTTGGCAGGAAGGGAACCCCCAAATTTGCCTATCAACACCCTGCCTTCCCACACACCATCGCATCCCCAAGTGCTGTGGATAAAGCTTTTTCCAGCATTTTATGTATTTGGCATCTGAACTCATGTTCTCATGCCTATACTTGTTCAGCAAGCAATTTATCCACCATGCCATCTCCCTAGCCCCCAGTTAATCTCTTTACATGCCTTCTTTTTCTTGTCCTGTTTAATGGGCTTCTCCTTACCTTTTCTATTCATTTCAGGTGTAACCTGCTCTGAGGTCTTTTTCATTGTCTCATCTCCACTATCATATACCACCCTGCAGGATTCGTTAGGTTCTCTCTGTTTCTCCATTTGTATGGTGCCCCAAAGTTCCCGTCTTACAACTCAATACTCCAGAGTGGAGATTTCCTGCATCAAAAACTGAAAATCACAGCTGACCATAATAAACTCAATAGTGTTTACAGAATGAATGGACAGATGGGCTTATAATATGAGGAATGAGACATTTAGTTTGGTAATATTGGAAGACTGGGAAGGAAGTTGGGCTGACTATTACTCAGTATGTAAGGTCTGACTTCTACAATTTCAATAAAATCAATAATCAGAAACAAAAATTTAAAAACTCCCAGTTTGCTTAAAGCAGAACTTCTTTCGTTAATTATTTGCAGCAATATTTTAAAGAGAAACATCTTTCTAAGTGTGAAGTGGCCTTTACATTGTGCTGCCTCTAACTTCTGCCACTCATACTCAATAAAAAAAGTATATAGACTTGGTGGAAATCGATCCCACAGATACAGAATGAAAGTTTTCCTGACTGGCAACCTTTCCAAAGCCCCCAAATATGTCCACATGTCCAGAGAAAAGCTGTGTTAGTCTGAGCAGGGGTTGCTAGACCCAAATGGAAACAAAAAGCAACAATAACGTAGAGGGATTCACAGTCCAAGTTTCTTGAGACCTGGGATGCTTGTTAAACTACAAGGGACAAGTCTGTAATTGTTAATCTTCATCTCTATCTCAACTGGATTTAGAATTGAAATACAGCATTTGATGTATCTGTGAAGGTGTTTCCTGAAAAGTTTACCTGATTCGGGAGGTCTCGCTCTGAATGCAGACAGCACTATCCACTGGGGATGAGGCTGAACTGAGTAAAAAGAGACAGTAAAGTGAAGATAGGCATTCAACATTCAGGCCATCCCAGGCTTACTGACCTCTAGCCCCTTAAACTGAAGGCCAGATTAAATCCCCCTTCCTGAAATTGCTCTTGGCAGTTCCTCTTGATCACAGTAACAAGAAAACAAACCAATGCAGGAGTCAGAATACCTGGAAGTGGGTTAGGGTGTCTGATTTTAACCAGTTTCTCTAGTTCCTTGGAGAACTTGTTTATCTGCTACTATCTTGGCACACAGGTGGGAAGGAGTGTCTGGGTATGAATTTGAGTTGCCTATCAGGCTATGAAAACACATATATTATCAGATAAAGGAGTCCTACTCCCCCGTTTGATTTCAATATTTACAAATCACCTAGAGGCAACTTAATTTTATATAGCTAAATTACTGTAGAAACTGCCCATAAAGCAATAAGGATTACTGTTTGTGACGTATTTTCACTGAAAATTAGCTAATGATCATAGTTATTTTATCAGTAATATCATTTAAATTGTTTTAATTACTTTTGTTGTTTCAGTGCTAAAATAGTTGTTAAGGTGGAAAGAGTTTAGTTTGATTCACGCTTCAAGGGTACTGTCCTTCAGGGCAGCTGGTCACATGGCTTTGACCTTCACAGGCTGAGAATGACGACTGCCAGTGTTCAGCTTGCTTTGTGCTTTTATTCTCTCTAGTACCCAAGTCTATGACATGGTATTACCTACATTCAAGTGAATCTTCCCACTTCTTTTAACATAAGCTAGATAACCTCTTATAGACTGCCCAGAGCTTTGTCCATAGTCTGTCAAGTTGACAACTAATATTAACCAGTACAACAGTAAATCTTGTTAAAACATTATCTAGAACCTCTAAAATCAGAACTATCTAGGTTAAAAACAATCGGACCATGCTATGCACCTGAATATAACTTCAACAGTCAAGTCAATACAGACAGCTATGGCAAAAGATATCAGTTGTTTGTATATAGGCCTCAAAAATACATTCAAATGTACATCTCTTATTTTTCAATTCATAATATGATGTTATAATTGAGAGGCATATACCCTGCCCTATGACATCACCTCTAAGATGAAGCCATTTAGTTACAGCACAAATATAAACCATACTGAAGTGAGAATTGAATTCATATATATATATATATATATATATATATATATATATATACATATACTTATGTCAGCAGAGGCAAACTAAATTAGAAGAGATGAGAAATGTGTCTTGGAATTGGCTATGATGAATGACCTACTTTGGGGGGGGTTCATTTTTGATTTGCAGAAACTGTGTTTCCCTCAGCACATGAATCTTCCATCCCCACACATCTTGCAGGCCAGATGGTGTTCTTTTGGGATGACTTTCATTTGATTTTCTCCTTCCTTTAGAAATATTTCTTTCTTTTTTACCATGTCAGAAAGTGATGATGTCCTTGAGGATCATTTTGTCCAAATGCTCTTTTTTATAGTAGTTGTAATTCTATGACAAACAATGTATGCTCTAGAGAAAAGAGAAGTGTAGTTCTGTTTGGTAAAGCTTTTAAAAATTGATTTGAGTAAATAGATAAACAAATTTCATTCTTTATTCAGGATTAGAATATTAATAAATAATCATATATAAGAAGTTAACAAATTTGTTCTGGAGGTGAGATATAACTTTGGAAAATGGACCAAAGAGATCAATTGAGGGTGAGCAGTGGGAGAGCTCAAATGCCACTTAGTGGGACATTTCTGAACACAACTCAGGAGCCATGGAAGAAAGGCATTTAACAATGTGACTTCAGGAACAAAAGAGAAAGAGGAAAGAAAATAGGTAGTCTCCACTTCTTATGGTAAAGCCAAAGGAAAGGCAGAATTAACTATTTGTTGGGATGAAACAATGCCAAAGGGACAGCATGAGTGAATCAAAATTAATTAAATACCATTATAGAGTGGAACTACTCACTGTACCAAAACAGAGTCTGGTCAGTTTCCGGAAAGCTGTAACTTTCCATTGATCGTTTTCACCTGACTTAGTCCTTCAGCCTCAGTGAATCTGTCATTCACTCCCTAGTGAAGCTTGTAGGCTGCTTCCTACTACATACCTCTCTTCCTGGGGTGCTTCCACTGGAGACCGCCTGTTGTAGTTTTCTGTAGCCACTTCTGGTGGAACTGTATTAGAAAGCTGCTTCTTAGTAAAAGGGCACTCATCGTCCTTATCTGTGGGATGGCTTTTCTACTATGTAGGGTTTAAAGGTGGTGGAAGACTTTGGATTCTAAGGTGTGGCCAGCAGCTTCTAAGTGGGTCTCAGCATGCTGTTACAGACAGCTAAACACAAACCCAAAATCCAGGAATATCAAAAGGCAATTTAGTTCACGAATGCATGGCTCACTACAGTGTCATACCATATTTACACTCCACGGAAAGTAATTTCCAAGCCTCCTTCTCCATCTCTTTCCAATTATGTAATCAGACACACAAGCTGTTGGGGAATTTCTCTTCCCTAAGTCTCCAACACTGTATCCAAACTCAGTCCACATTAGGCCAAGTATCTGTTATCACCTTCCTTAAAGTCTTCATCAAATGCTATTCCTCCCTTTGAATCTCAATTCATTTAGACTTCAAATTTCCTTCTATATCTATGGCTTAAGCCAACCAAATCAAATGCCTGAGCACCTGAAGACTTGTTACTTTTGAAAGGTGTTTTAAAGATAAAATTTCAACAAACCCATAGTTCTCTTTACCAAATTACATGCAAGTATGTCCACATGGAAACAAGGTCCTCTAATGTTTATTTTTAAAAGTGAAGAGGGGCTCTCCGATACAATGTCAGACTGATAATCTTTTAGCAAGGGTTAATATTTTGGTGACCCAGAGTAAGATCAAGTATTTCATCAAATCCATTTATTTTTATTTTTGTAGAAAAAGATTTTCTGAGTAAAACAGCTGTCATCTTTATCACATACGTTGTATCTACTTATTATCTACTTAGAAAAGGCCATCTAACTGAGCTTGACTGTTGACAGTCCCTCATGCAGTAAGTGTATGGGAGGATTATTATTTGACTTTCAGTGGAGAGTTCACAGACCTCTTCCTATCAGGGTTTTTTTTTTGTTTTTTGTTTTTTTTAATTCTACCCTAATTGCATAAAAGCTGGAGATCTGAGGAGGAACCACAAAATATAAACTGAGGAAGATTATTTGAAGACCAGCTTGTAGTAATTAAATAAAAGGCCTTCCATAAATCTCAAATATGTGAATGTTTCGTTCCCAGTTGGTAGCTATGCATGGGAGGATTAGGAGGTATGGCATTGTTGAATGTTTGCCACCTGGAGAGGGCTTAGAGGTTTCCAAAATCCATGTCATTTACAACTAGTTTTCTCTGCCTCCTACTTGCAGATTGAGATGTGAGCTCCCAGCTACTGCTCCAGTGCCATGGCTACCCACCCAAGCTTCCTGCCATGACTGTCATGGACTCTCTGGTAATGTAAGCCCTAAATTAAATGCTTTCTTTTATAAGTTTCCTTGATCATAATTGTAGAGAGCTGCGTGCAGCTGTGCCTTAAAGATGGCGCTGGCTTCCACCCTCCACCTTCCTGATGGTGAGTGCTCTCAGTGATAAACAACTCCATATTTGACTAAGGCTAAGGATCTGGCTTGCTTCCGCGTACCTGGGCCTATTGGTAGTGCCCATGTGGCGTACCAGGGTTAGCCACCCAGAGGCTCTTTAGGCTGCGAGTGGGTTTCCCCAGGGTCAGAAGAAGAAGAAAATTGTTCAAGGTTCCTGAATAAACTGCTGAAAGAAGAGCCTGGTGTTGCATCTTTCTTGCTGGTCGAGGTGGTCATGACAATAATTTTTTTCACAGCAATTGAAAAATAACTAATAACTTCTTACTTTAAAAATTAAATACTAAATTGTATGATGCATTTTTTTAAAAAAGAGAAAATATTAATTCCAATAACTCAGAGATAGGAGTAAACTAAGTATTAAAGAAAAGAGAGACAAACCCAGCTTTGAGTAATGAAAACAGAATATCAAGCCATGAACCCTCCTTTACATACACACTTTTTTTAAATTTAAAGTACGTATATTCATGCTGAGTGCTGAGATTACTAAATCATCATGCCTGGCCATTTCTTATTGTTTAACTGTTGTTTGTCTTTTATGTAAACATACTGTAAACAGTTAAATTAGGCTTTGTCTAAAGTATCAGCAGCAACAACAACAAAATCATAATCTATAGTCTGTTGTGATGCTAAGCCATTATTGTCAGTAGACTATTATATTAAATGCAACTTTGTCTTATATTATTTTCATCTTATGATGAGTCTATTGAGGTATAACCCATTGTTTCATGCTGAAGAATGAGTGATAGTCACATAGCATCAAAATTGTTAGCCACAAAGAGAAGTGAAGGAATGAATAACCTCTGGAAATCATTTCCAAATGGTCATTGCAGGGAATCCATAAGTTACTGGGACAAACACCTGCAATCCCACCACTCAGGAACAACTTCTGTTACCACACTGCCATGTTACTTTCCATTAAGTTGTTTTCATAAAAAAAAATATTCCCTACTATGCCTATGCCTTTTCAAGAAATTACTTAGAATTTTGAATATCTTATTATAAAACAAGCCCATTAAAAAAAACACAAGTTAATCCTATTCAGAATGCAATCACATGCCAGTCATGTACTTTTATGACTGATGAATATTCAGTAGATGTGACCTTCAATATCCTTGAATTCTGTTTCTTACACCAGCCCCAAGTTTATCTCCCAAATGCCTTAAAGGAACTGATGGTGGCTTGATAGAAGTCAGAACCCTAGGCTTCCAAGAGCCGTGCCTTTGTCCTCTTCTAATGCCTTTTTCACATTCCCTTTCCCAGGGTTTCTGTGGTTTTAAGAATAGCTTATATTGACTTCATTCATTTTCACTGCAGTCAGTACAATAACAGTCAATATTAATGATCAGGTAATTCTTCTGTCAATATGCAGGAGACTCCCTTCATTAAGCATGGTTCCTCACAAGATCCTAAGTATTCCTTTTGCCTCACATTTAAGTTTAAGGATTTATATTACTTAGTTATTATTGTTATTCTATTCTACTGCTGAGTAAACTTTCAGAATGTGATACTGGAGTTATATGAATGAGTGTACTTGATATAATTATATTTGTTAATAGGGTGTTTTAATATAACAGTGTTCTTCTACCCTGACCTCTACATAATTAAAATCTTCTGAAGGCATTCATGTTATTTTGCCCTCACACTTTGGGATCACCGTGTGTCTTTACTTCTATAAATATCTAGGATTTAAACTGTAGTCAGAAAATGCCGCTCTCCCACCCTCTGCTTGTAAAGAATATGATCATACATAAGTCTTTGTGTCATGGATGCTCATACTTTGAGGATTTTAATATCTATTTTACTCTTCATCTCTCCCACAACTCTGGCAATAAACTTGAAGAAATTTAATTTCCAAGGAAAATAAACTGTCCCATAGATGAAGCTCAGCTTCCCAATCATTTTTAATCTAATTAGTTTTATACTGTTAAGTATTGCTTTCTCTTAAATGTTAAATTAAAAACAATAACTTTGACAGTGTCCTCTGCAATTACCCTTTCTTCCACTGTCTCTCGTTTGCTCTGATTTTGCTATTACCTATGCTATTTAATTAGTAGAGATTTCGAGAGCCTGATTTCTCAGTGTTGGGAAAAGCACTTTCCTTTTTCCTGTCGTTCTCTTCTACTTAGTCTCTTTAGCTTAGTTCTCTAGCTCAGTATTGTCTGTGGATATGGCTAACCTCCCACTTTTGAGTGAAAGAAAACTACCAAGTTCCTCTAGGTTTTCCATTCTAAAGAAGAGATAGTTTCTCTTTCTAAAAGTAGTCTTTTATTAGTACTTCAATTTCCCAAAGATTCATCCTCAATTATCTTCTCTTTTAGTATTGTGTAAATATTTTTCTTTGTTATTCATGTGCTCATATCTGCATTTTCATATAAAAGTTTATAGTCTTTGCTTTTGAGTTTTCTGAAGTTTCAGCAGTAAGCATTGCTTTTGAACCAGATATTATATTCTCTCCATTAACAAAGTTCCAGAACAAGCAATGCTACTCTATATTCACCATTTCCACTTTTATGCTTCAGATTTGTCATTTATCATCTCTTATTTTATTCTACCTTCCCTTTGTCCACATAGTCACTAATAACTTCCTAAATAACAATAAAGCATCACCTTTCTTTGCCTTTTAAAAAATGTGTACTTCTGGTGTCATGAATCACTCTTTATAGCACACAAGTTAACTTCTTTACCTTTATGGTTTCCTTTGGTGATAGTTGTTATGTCAATGACTTCTTCAAGGGATACAGTTACATTAAAGACATCCAGTGATTTTTCTCTCAAATCATGTCTCAATACTGCTGGGTGTTTTGCATAAGCATTTAACATCCCAAATCTAGAAGTTTAATAAAGAACCCAATATTCTGCCTCTCCAAATATTTTCCTTTTTTATATTGATAACTTGAAAAGCTGAGACACTAGAATTCTCTTTAAATATATTAGAGTCTGGTCAATAGACTCAGAAGCATTTAGTGCTAGTATTAAGCAGTCATATGATCAGAGATTAACAAAGATAACAACTCTGGATGCCAGTACCATGTCTCAAGTTCAACAAATGAAACATAGAGACAACAAATGACTGTAAAAGCAAGAAAAGTTTATTGAAGGGAAGGAATGGAGGTAGCATCCTTGAGAACAAAATAAGCCATGGTTTGGATCAACATTCACCAGAGCTGCCCCAAAGGAAGAATCCCAAACATGGGTTGCTGTTGTCAAACTGTTTTTTAAAAGCAATTTTCAAAGAGGAAGGGGACATGGGGAGAAAAATCATGAACTGCCAGTCAGATTGTGGTTCCTCTAGCAATGTCCTCAGCTGACATTACCAAGAGCTTGCCACCAAACAGCAAGCTGTCAGCTCAGTTGGGGAAACCCATAGGATCATGGAATTCCATCCTCATTGCCACATCATTGTCCTATCTGCCTATCTTCTCATCTTGAGAGGCTACATAGCTTATTTTCATTTCATATCCAAATATCATTGTTCTACCTAATATATTTACAATATGTTCTGTGACTGTTCTACCATTTCTCAACTCTTCCATATGAATATTGACCAGTTGATTTCTAACTCTCTTATGAGCCTGCTCAACACAAATGACTTCAGTGTACACAGCTTACTGGCATACTGTTTGCTAGAGCTCTACTGAGCATGTCTGTGATGTAAGCTGGACCAAATTCTTTTCTTGGAAATATCAAGGATACATTCTTATGGAGAAGAAAGGAAGGAGCACATTTAGTGAACCAGCATTCACAAGTCACATTAGGTTCATGGTCCAGGACTACTGTTGCTCTCTGGGTTATGTTCACACCTTCAGGTGTTTAACTGTTTTCTTAATGAAGTGACATAACTCAACACTTTGCAACAAAATCATGTCATTTTAATTGGTTTTTGTCCATTTTTTTTCCATTTCTGGAAATAAGGTATTCTCAATAAGTGCGACTTCTAACCCTGGTTTTAGAGTTATCTTTCTGAAGTACAAGAATGTACTCCTTTCTCTTTTGAATTATTCTGGAGCTTTTTTAAACTACTGTTTAAACTCTAATTTCCAAATCTAAGCATAAAAGAAATGTGGAACCTGAGTTTTCTTTCTCGCTGGTGCTACTCTCTAATTCTTTCCTCTATATAGGAGGAATGCCAGCTTTATTTCTTGCTCTTATGGAATCGTCCTGGCCTTGCTTACATGTCCTCCCTCTAGCTATGAAATAGCAGAGGCTCTCAAAGAAGATCTGACCAAAGGCCACAAGAATCTGTAGGCATCACTGTGAATTGAAGAGTGACAGGACCCAGGGAATTCTTAGAAAAATTAAGTTTCCCATGCAACTTCCATGAGAAAATATATACTGACAAAAGAGGATGTCAAGATATGGTAAACTGCAGTAAAATCAAAGGAAGAAGCCACAACATTAAACATGTTAGAACTAAACATGGTGTTCCTCTCTTTTGAAGTTTAGGGTTAGCAAGAGCAAAGGAGTAAACTTTGTTTCAGCGTCGGCATGAAGGCAGCAAAAAATGTAAGAGCCAATGACATTCACCTGCAGCCATGAGGAAGACTGAGACATTGGATACAGATCAGCCATGGCTGAAAAAAGAAAAATTGTGTCTTGGAGTTGACTCCCACTGATTAACTTTGCGATGGTTAAGATCTCTGTTCCCTTCCTGGGTTTTGATTGCAACAGCTTCCAAGATGTCTAAAGAAAATGTCCAAGCAACTGGTTAGGAGCAATAAAAACTGTTTGGAATCAGGTGCTGTGTTGTTTAAGAGTTATGAGCATCTGTCTTGGTGACTATGAATGTGAATATGTGACTAAGAAGCCATGGAACAGAATATGTTAATTAAAATATAAATTTGGCAAGCATAAAAACTTTGGACAGCTTAAAAACTCTTAAAATGTTGCCACTGTAGTCTGCCCTTAGGTTCTTACTGACTTCCTTAATTGCCATCTGTTAGGTGAACAGTGATAATAAAGTAGCATGTTTTCCCAAAGATTTTGATATTAAATTTGCCTTTAAGAAACCCCACTTACTTTTGAAGGTTTATTTCTATTTATTCTCTTTGAATTTTTGAGCATTGATTTATCCGAACCAACTTACCATGTTCTTTGGGTGCAGCCAATATTCTAAGCTTTATAGTGGTTACTGTTTCAATGTTCCTGTGAGGCTGCAAATGAAAACCTGAAATCACTCTTACTTGGTAAAAATCATGTGCTTGAAGTGATGATGAAAGAGAAAGGTGCTTTTAGGAGCCTGGTGTGGATTCGGTCTTAGCATCTTAATTTCTGACAGCTTTCGTTGGGTTTTGGCAGAGTTCACCATCTCCTTTGTGATATTTCTCTAGTGGCTGGTAGTTATACAACTTATTTTCTCCAATATTACATTCATTAAGACCAAAAATACAAAAGCAAAGCAATCGAATATTAATCAAAATTCAAGATTAAAGTTCCCTCTTAGTTACTTTCCCATATCGTCAGTAGTAGACATGGAAATGCAGGGACAGTTTGAGTAGCCATTTCCTAGAGTGCATTTCCGAGTTTGCTCTTTCTATGCTGAAAACTCGCACCTAGCTCGAAGAACAAGGTTTGAGATGCTGTGAGATCACACTTGATTAAGTGCATAGAAGTCACAAGAAAAAAAAAATGACAGTTAAGGATTCAATCTAAAACAAAAGAAAACTGTAAGCTCCTGAGACACAAATGAACCCCATAAAGACACGTGGAGCCCAGCCTGAGGACTAGATTTAAATTAAAGACTTGAATGGGTATCAATTTGGGTCAAGGTAGAAGAAACAGTAAGATACAAAGTATCAGTCAGGAAGAATTTTGTCCAGAATTTCCTTACCAGAGACTTTTTGGTTCTAACTATAAATTATTTTTTAAATCATTATTTTTATTTATTTATTTTACATCCTGACTGTACTTTTACCTCCCTCCTTCCTTCTCTCCTCTCATGCTTTTCCCTAACCACTCCCCCTCATTCAATTTCTCCACTGTTTCTGTTCAGAAAGAGGCAGGGCTTTTATGGGCTCAGCAAAGCATGGCATATCAAGTTACCTTAAGACTAAGCACCTCTCTCTGTATTTAAGCTGGGCAAGGAACCCAGGATGAGGACTATGTTCCTAAGAACAAGACAAAGCATTGGGGATAGCCCCTAACTCCATTGTTAAGAGTCCCACAAATAAAGTGAGCTACAGGATTGTCACATATAGGTAGAGGGCTTAGGTCAGTTCCATGAAGGCTTCTCTATTGCTGGTGGGAGTGCAAACTTGTACACCACTTAGGAAATCATTAAGGCAATTTCTCAGAGAGTAGAGAATCAATCTACCTTAAGACTCAGCAATAACACTTTTGGGCCTATACTCAAAGGATACTTAATCAGACCATGAGGACACTTGCTCACTATATTCATAGCAGCTTTATTTGTAATAGCTATAGTCTGGAAATGACCTAGATGCCTCTCAGTGAAAGAATGGATAAAGAAAATGTAGTTCATTTACATGGTAGAGTATTACTCAGCTGTTATAAACAATGACATCAGGAAATTTGAAGGCAAATAGATGGAAATAGGAAAATTCATTCTGCTTGAGGTAACCCAGACCCAGAAAGATAAACATAGTATATATTCACTTGTAAGTGGATATTAATTGTAAGGTAAAAGATAACCATGTTTCAATCAATTCACAGATCAAGAGAGGCCAGGTAATAAGGAGAGCCCAAGGGGCAGAGGAACACATGGATCTCCCTGGGAAGAAGAAATTGAAGAGATCATATGGGTGGATGTGGGGCAGATAGCATGGGAATTTGAGGGATCATGTTGAGAGCCGGGTGGAGAGGGAGGGTACTCAAAGAGATGGCTGGAAAACGGGGAGCTTTGGGGGACCAGGTAGCAACATGGCACAAGGGAACTCTCAAATCTACAAGGCTGACTGCAGCTAAGACTCCAAATAGCAGATACACACATAACCTGAACTGGCCAGCCGCTGTGATGTGATTGGTGACTACCCCAACTGTCATGAGAGAGAGAAACATTAGGTGGAGCTCAGGGATTCTGCTGAAGAAAGGCAGGAAGGATTGTAGGAGCCAGAGGAGTCAAGGACATAAAAAGAAACCCCACAGAAACAGCTAGGGTGGCTCATAGGAATTCAGAGTCTGAACTATGATTTTGAAGCAATGATATACCCACTGCTACAGAAAGTACAGCTCCTAAGAGCTACCTCCTCATGTACTGGGTTTTCAGTTCATTTCAGCTTTTTCTTCTTTTTAATAGTTGTTATAATCTCTGTTTCCTGTGACTGTTATTGTCATCATTTATCTCTTCAGAGGGTTTTACAGGCAAGCATAAATCTACCCCTAATACCAGAAAAGAGAGCCATTCAGAGAAGTTTGCAGACCCTTAATGAAAAGTGGTGCAATTTTCAAGCTGAGTTATATTATTTTGATAAAAATTTAAATTTATGTTTCTGTGTCTTAAAATAAGGGATAACTGTATATGGTAATGGTCAAGTTTGAAGATCATGTTGTCAAACATGTAAAGCATATAAGCGAAGAAAAGATGGCTGGTGGGCATTATGCAGTAACATACCGTGAATCAGCAAGCTGTCACATATGGGACTAACAGCTCCTGTTTGCCATCCTTGATATGGCCTCTTCTCTCCCAGCTTGTGTAAATGAACTTTTGCCTTTGAAGAAGCAAATGCATAGTTTCTAATAAGGAAACTGAGATTTTCATACTTAATGAAGTTTTTCATAGTCAAATGCTTAGAAAGTGGTACTGCCAGAATTCTGACTCACAGTCCAAGCTATTAAATGAGATTCTATCCTGTTTCCTATGGTATCTTAAATCTTAAATATAAAGTATAACACAATGCATAATTCATTCTCAGATGTAAAGAATAAAGAGATAAGCCAAATGAGAGGTAATTTTAAAGGGAAGAAAATAAGGGATTGAGATAGCTCTGTCTATAAAGTGCTTACTGAGAAGCCATGAAGACAACCCTCAGAGCCTATATAAAAAGGGCAGATACGGGAGTTTGTCATCTCAGAGCAAGGGAGGGGAGATAGAGACAAGTGGATTCTTGGGGCCCACTGCCTAGTATACTCTGGGAGTTCCAGGTGAGTGAGAGATGCTACTTCACAAACAATTATGGACAATACAGAATGATATCTGAAGTTGACCTAAGGCACAGACACTCCCATACATTTGCACGTGCATCTCACATACATGAATACACACACACACATACACACATCCATGAGGAAACAAACAATCATTGCATTTTTTTTTTTGAGAAAAGAAGGAGGGAAGAGAAATTTCTTTTTTTATTATTATTATGAGCAAAGAAGTCACATTTTCTATCCTTGTATATCCTTATTCAAGGTCCCTTCCCCCTCCCACCACATCAGGTCATTCTCTCTTCTCCAAAACTCCCCATCCTACCACTGGGGAGGCGACAGGTGGTCCCAATGTCCCATGGTACCAATATTGCTTAGTTTAGGCTCCACTTCTGGCAAATCCAGTTTTCTCCCCCACAACATCAAGATTGAGTCAGTTGTTCCTCTAGGGGGAGTGGGATCCAAGGAGTCAGTCCAAGGTGTTTCTGATTCCAAGCTGTTCAGTGGTTGTGGTTTGCAGCTTGGGCATGCTTTGCTTTTTTCTTGTTTGTTTGTTTCTTTGTTTGTTTGAGTCCATTAATGAGTGAGTACATCCCCTGCTTATTTTTCTGGGTTTGTGATACCTCACTCAGGAGGATATTCTCCAAATTCATCCATTTGCCTGCAAATTTTAGGATACCATTTTTTCTTACTGCTAAGTAGTACTCCATTGTGTAGATGTACCACAGTCTGTTAATCCATTCTTCAGTTGAGGGACATCTAGGTTGTTGCCAGGTTCTTGCTATTACAAAAAACACTGCTATGAACATAATTGAGCTAATGCCTTTGGAGTGCAAATGTGCATCTTTAGGGTATACACCCAGAAGTGGTATTGCTGGGTCCTTGGGGAGATTGATTTTCAATTTTCTGAGAAATCACCATACTGCATTCCAAAGTGGCTGAACAAGCTTACACTCCCACCAACAATGGAGGAGTGTTCCCCTTGCTCTGCATCCTCTCCAGCATAGGCTGTTATTTGTGTCTTTTATCTTAGTCAATCTAACAGTTATTAAGTGGTATCTCAAAGTTGTTTTGACTTGCATATCTCTGATGGCTAAAGATGAGCACTTTTTCAGGTGCCTTTGAGCCATTTGTGATTCTTCGTCTGAGAATTCCCTTTTTAGATCTGAACACCATTTCGTGATTGGGTTATTCAAGGTTTTGGGCTCTAGATTCTTGAGTTCTATTTATATCTTAGAGATCAGTCCTCTATCACTTGTAGGGTTGATGAAAATCTTTTCGCATTCTGTAGGCTGTCGTTCTGTCCTATTGACAGTGTCCTTGGTTTTACAGAAGCTTCTCAGCTTCAGGATATCCCACTTATTGATTATTGATTTCAGTGTCTGTGCCAATGGTGTTATATTTAGGAAGTGGTCACCTGTGCCAATTTGTAGAACTGTATTTCCCACTTTCTTTTCTATCAAGTTTAAAGTGGCCGGGTTTATGTTGAGGTCTTTGATCCACTTGGATTTGAGTTTTGTCCAAGGTGACAGGCTTGAATCTATTTGCATTTTTTCTTTTTTTTTCTTTCCTTCTTTATTTTGTATTTATCAAGAAAAAAAACAGTAAAAAGAATTTAAAATGCGGAAGAGTTAACAATAACTATACAGAGGATAAGAATCATAAGCATGGCTTATCAAGGGTGGAAATACAAATAAGATTGCTACACATATATTTTCTTTGTGTTTATCTTTTTAAGAATTGTCACTTGTAATGTTTATATAAATTCTTCAAAGTTTTTATCTTTTATTCCTTTCCATCCTCAGCAACTGGTATGCCAGTAAGATTTTAATGACTGACTCTGGTTGAAAATTTAAAAATCTGGTTTCCAGTGCTTGACAATTTCTGATATATATATGTATATATATAATAACATGCATATATATCAAATATATATAAAAATATATATTCATATATATTATATTTATTTTCATGATTTTTTCGTTCAAGCTACTCTTAGAGTAGAGAAGAATATCCATGTTTGTAAAGTACAAAGAATCCCAAGTAAGATCATCCTAAAGAAATCCACAATCATATTACAACTAAACTGTCCCTAAGTTTCAAGAAATTCCTGAGAGTAGCAAAAGAGAAAAGCCTTCACATACACAGGAAACTGCATAAGGATATCAGTAGACTTCTCCACAAAAGTGAGGGGACACCTGGATATCCCTGGGAAGAGGAAATAGAAGAGATCTCATGGGTGGACTTGAGACAGATCACCTGGGAACTTGAGGGATCATGTTGAGAGCTGGGTAGAGAGGGAGAATACTCAAGAGATAGCTGGAAAGAGGAGGCTTTGGGGGTCAGGTAGAACCTGGTGCCAAGGAAACTCATGTTCAGTGATAGATTGAAAGCACTGAGATTCAGACAAGAAGGCTATACCTGCTAATGTTTTACTTGAGAGACAAAAGAGAGACAAAACCATTTCTAGGTGAATAAAAGCTGAGGAAATTCAGCCCTTCTGTTACTTACAAGAAGTGCTAAAGGAATATCTTTACATTTAAATAAAGGGGCTTTAATTAACAAGCAACTTAAAAACATATGAAAGTGCAACTCTCAATGGTAAATGCAAAACCAATAATATAGAGCACTCTGGCACTGTAATGGTGTTATGCAAATCACTACTACTTCTTGTTAGAATACAATACTAACATAAATAACTGTCACCACAATGGTTGGTTAAAGAATCCTCAATATTAAAGAAGATGTAAATTGTGGGTCAACAAGATGGCTTAGCAGTCTACCCCAAGCTTGATGACCTGAGTTTAATACCCAGGACTCCCAAAGTGGAGGGACAGAACCAAAGGATGTTTTCTTCTGACATCCACATTCATGCTACAGCATAGACATTCTAGTGGTGCACCAGTGTTGCTCACAGTGAAGCATCCAAACACATGAAATAAGTAAAAATGAAATAATAAAATGGGAAGTCAGCAAAAAATGTAATTTTTTAACTTGATCGAAAGTTAACTTGTTATGTGTTTAAAACAACCCATTAAACTATAAAATGCTATTTGTTGTATCTGACACTGCTTTACTCAAGTGAGACCCAGAATACCACAGTTTATGCCCTATCATAGTGAGAACTTTCCACTGATAAATGATGTATCTTAGAATGAAAAACACTATTGGACAGATGAGAGGTGTAGGCTCCATGGTGTTTTCGATAGTTTAGGCTAATTCATTGAAGAAAGAAAGAAAGAAGGAGGGGGGAGGGAGGAAGGAAGGAAGAAAAAAACTAATGTGATTTTCTCTTGATAGATTTTAGGGTATTCCATTGAAAACCTAGGAGGACCTGACTACTTCCTCAGGTGTTGAGCTGATTCTAAATATCTGCATTTGGCACCAGTAAGTATATTCTTGGCTGGATGCTGAGACAACCAGGGAAGATCTTCAGCACTGCTAAGAGATGAGTTGCTGAATTAATTCTCCCAGAGGCCAGATACGGCCTCTAGCATCTATTGCTAAGAAGAAACATGTAATAGAAGCAGAGAATAAAAATATTCCTAGAAACTCATCTGTGAAGAGCTGTAATTTATGGTGTCTATTCAGCATTCTCAGTGAGAACTGATAACTGGGAAGGGTGCCACAGCGCTCTTGGCCACGCTTGGCCTCTGCCTTCTGGCAAAGCACTGTTGACTCAAAGAAACTGCTATGGGCTGCAAATTTTGTCTTTCTGTTCACAGACTGCCTAAGGAGTTAGACAGGAGGAGGTGTAGGCCCATGAACTGCAGACTACTTGAGGGGATGTCTACTAGACAGGGATGTACACAGATAGGTACATGCAACCCACCCAAACCCCACCTTCTAACTGCAGCAAAGCCCCAAATCACTTGTTTCTCACTTGGCTCAAATCATTTCAGAACACTTGGATGCCACCTTGGTCTTTTTATATAATCTATTATGTGATTGTTGAACCTCTTCATACTGTCCAGGTGAACATATGTCACCATCTCTCTAAACACACAAACTGAGATGCAGGAATAGGCCAACCCCTCCATCACAAGGCACCAAAAGGAAGTTTTTGTTACTAGTTTCTGGGCAGAACAGAAGGGGAAAGAAGACCCTATGTCATCTGAAAGCCACTGATGTCAGACTAACATTTTATGTTAGGAATTATGATAGCTGTATGGAGCCTTACTTCAACTTAATATATAGAAGAGTATGAAGCGGTTATAAATAGATGTCAGCCATTGTGGCTTCATCAGGCCACGGAAGTTCATCAGACCCGTCTATTTGGGGATGTCTGACATTTTCCATATGCTTTTAAAATGTGTAGCTGAGTCTAATTATAAAACTTCAATGTTTGGAATCTAACTTCTCACCCAGCTATGCAACTAATTACTGACCAAAGTCAGCCTAGTTCAGGAAATGAACTATGAGGTTTGGAAATTGGATCAGATGATCAGTCTTTGCTCCTCTCCCACCCCTTTCTCGAGTCTCTCTGTCTCTGTCTCTGTCTCTCTCTGTCTCTCTGTCTCTGTCTCTCTCCTCTAGTGCTGTATTAAGAGCTGGGCAAAAAAGGAATTAGGAAGGGCTGTCATCTAAGTATCTTACAAATGGGATATATACGAACACAAGTCCTGGTGCATTCCCATTCATGGATTATTTGATCTCTTGGGGTCTCAACAGCTCTGATTCCCATGGAAAGCTGTACAGTCTCTGGTTGGACATTTCCATCTACTTAAACCATCCCTATATCCACCATAATTGAATATTTCTAGTATTTTCTGCCAATGATATTTAACTCCTACCAGGAATCCCATTAAGAGGCTTTGCAAAAATTATTCAAGTTTTTTTTTTTTTCATATGCAGTTTTCTGCTAGAGAGATATCTGCTGCAGCCAGCCTTTAGTCTATGAGCATTTTGTGTTATAGCCCTGAGTCAATTTACACATTACCTGTATCCCTTGGATTTCTCTAGGTGAGACTCAGATATATTCGAGCTCTGGCATGGTATGTAAAAAACTGGAGAGAGAAGGAAGTCACAGAATTCTACAGTTTGCAAACATCCCTTGAAAATGTGTAATTGACCTTTCTAGTTCAAGCAACTAGTTCAATGCCACCTTGCATGAGGCATTCTCTAGATGCTAGAGTCTAGACACTCTGGGAACTTCTACTAGAAACCCATTGTCTTTCTACTCAAGTTACAGTGATGTTCTCTACCTTGGCAACTTCCCCTGAGGAAGCCTGTGCTCTCAATCTTTTCATGGTCAATCTTTGTCAGCAAATGCAATAAATGAATAGTTTTGGAATAAATGCAAGCAAATTGTGTTTTGGATTATGTTTCAGCAAATACTGGATGGATGATCTGGTATCTCTTTTTAGAATGCACAGATATTTAACACCCTTCCTTAGCAGCTTTAGAGCCTCTGCCAAAATTCCAAAACAACAGGGATTTCACACATAGCAACTCTTGTATTTGCAATCATTCTAAGGAGATGTTACCCATGACATTTCAGGAGGAAAATGCAAAAATACATAGTGGTGTTATTGAATGTTTTGTGAAACTTCTTAAGAATTAGTAAAATCACATTTTAGGTGATACACAGCACACGTTATAGATGAACAATGCAGACTTAAATAAATAGGTTGTTCTAGAAAAATGGGTTTATTCATACAGATAAGTCATCTGAAATCATCTTAAATGCATAGTGCATAAGAAATCAATGGGATTGAAAAAAAGGGCTTTGCAGTGTGAAATCATGATATAGAAAATGGGGGTTGGAGAAGGATCAATGGGAGACACCAGTGTCCAGCAACTAATATAACTAATGTTCTTGTCTACACAGACAATGCAGATCCTAGTGAGAACCCAGGTAGCTTTAATGGTAAAAGGTAAAACTGAGAAATATATTTAATATTATTATTATTCAGAAAATGAATTTTAAGTCATTTTATATCTAGCACAGATTTTGTATTTGTTGTTATTGTTTTGTGTTTTTTTTTTTTTTGCCAAAGGTTATTTAGAAGCTTGAAGATTTAAAGGGCTCTTACAAACTCTTTCTTGGCCTAAGGAGATGGCTCTATCTAATAACTGTTTGCTGATGAAGCATAGGGATCAGAGTTTGACCACCTGAAGCTCATGTAGAAAGCCAGGTTACTTGCATGTAACTCCAGTCCTGAGGAGGTAGAGAGAGGTAGGTCTTTGTAGCTCATTCCAGGAGGCTGAGCCTCTTCGGGTTCTGTGAAAGGCTCTGTTTCAAAAATCAGGGACAAGAGCAACTGAGGAAGACACTGGACATCAATGTCACATGCACATAGTGACAAATAAACACTAAACTTCGTTTCAAGTTCTACCTGTCAGCCATGAATCTTAAATCACTTAAAACATTCTTCTCCTAGTTTGGCAGGCGATTTTCAGTGCCATCTGGATGGCAATGCTCACTCTGACTCTGGAGATCAAAGGCTATGGTGAGCCATCTGACTCCATCCTCATCCCAATGGTGTGTTAGAAGGTACTTGGCACAGAGAACAGACTGGCATGAAATGGCAAATATTAATGTAAAAAACCCTTAGAGACTAGCAATTTGCTTGTTTGCAACCTTACTCAATAGACTGCACACTGTATGTTTCAGGGGCATGGATAGTGGAGGACCTGAAACAGGGATTCCTACACATCCAACCTCACAGTAACCCTATTAAAGATGAGTCACACTTTTGATTTTGATGAAACAAAGATTTGCATCTGCAACACATCATCATTGTAATGATAACTGTGATGATATTTAATAACAGCAATATGATTCAAATGCCTCATGACTTAAGTCAGGGCAAGGATTCTGAGAGAGACAAATGAATTGCTCAAGACTGTGAAAGGGAGAAATCCAGACCTCCTAACCACCATCGGTGCAGGCATGTACAAGTCTGTGGCTGAACTCCCAGTGATGTATCCTGCTTGTTCTTCCTCTTTCACACCTCCTGCAATGAAGAGACCCACAGGAGCTGCAGCTCTGAGGTGAGCAGCCTTACTGTGTTAGTCATTCTTCTTTCTATCTGTCCTAATCCCTTTGAATGTCAGCAGACGCTAGGAGCTAGAAAGAAGCAAGTTTCTTCCAAAACAAATGAGTCTCCTATGCTGTCTTTTTTTGAGGGGGAGGGGGTGGAAGGGTCTGGTTCCTTTTGTACAGCTGTAACTGAATAATTCTTCCTGAGACTACTGTGTCAAGCTGAAACCCCGAGCATCTGTCAAGAACAGACAAGAAAGCAAAGCTACCTTGTACACACAGACTCCTGGCATTTTGACATGTCCAGAATGCATCCAAATTGAGATCTTTCCAGTCAAGGGATGAGCTACAGTGGCAGAGGAGGTGGAATTGCAAATGTGTTCTGAAGGCTCCCTTTTAGTTTAATAGATAGTTGCAAGAGAATCGATACAATGTGTGTGCAAATCAAATGAGATAATGTCTGTGAACAGACAGAGCTGTTCATTTAAAGTATACATCCAAAAACTGAGACTGCTTAGGCCCCAGGTGCAGCTGTACTGGATTTAAGAACAGATCAGTGTTTCTGGACCTTCCACTAACCAGTAGGTAAATGGACACTTACCATCTTAGGCCAAGTTACTGCTACAAAATCAACAACTCCTTCAACATTAACATTCTAAGATTCAATCACATTTAAGGAGTTTGACTTCATTTCAAGCACTGCTATTCTGAGCTGATTTTGACCCAAGCATATGCAGTGCTAAATATAATACTTTAACTGCATTTCTGACTCTGGTTGTGGCTTTTTTTTAAAACTAAGCTGAGATGCAGATGAGCCCATTTGATTCAAAAGTGTGCTGAGCACATTCAGGCTGTATTGCCTGTGACTAAAATCTTTCTGGAATTATCTATGGAGACAACCCAGGAATCTTAAGTAAAGCTATAATTTTGACAATGGGCTAACTCCAAAGGCAAAGTCTGTATCAACTAAGTGAAATGCATGAAGCACTGTGGTGCTCCTTTATAGATCCTATCCTCTGACAAACTCTCCAGTACAAACAATGCAAATGCTTGAGAACAAGTGGTCTCTGGAACAGGGGGAGCAATAAAGCTGTCAGGAGACTATCACTGTGGTGGTGGGGGAGATTAAATGGAGCTCTGTTAATGTTCCTAATAAGCTTAAGAAAAGTTAACAGTGGATGTGGCATGTGTAGCGCCATGGTCCCATGACAGTCAGAAATTGGACAGCTTGAGCACTCTTGGCCATGTTAGCTTAGGCTGAGTTGCTCATGTAAGATGGAAGCAGACACTTGGTGGTAAATACTACAACCTGGCAATTAGGGCCCATGGCTCACTAGCTCCCTGTGAGTTCTGCTCATGACCTCCAGCAGATAGTCATCATAGGAAAATCAGTAAAGTATATTTCTTAGACTGTTGACTTGCCTATGGATGCTTTCTCCAGCTATAGAAAGACTACGTAGGAGGAAATGGATGAATGTGTGGCAATGAATTTACAGAATGAGAAAGCTACCAAGAAAGAACAGATCATGTTTGTCCTTAAAAAGCTGTTATTTAGACACACTCCCAAGGAAAGAATGTACATTTCAGTGACTCTAAAAAGACAGTGGGATGGTAGAAAGGAAAATTATTTCTAGCCAGTCCACATGAGATGGAGAAAAAAAACAAGACCATTTCCATAAATTTTAGTTAAGGAACAAGGTTCTGGGAGGTCATTCATTTTAGTTTTCAAAGTATTTTCCCAAATTAGTTTCTACTTTTACTATTTTCTTTTATAACCATGGAGAAGATCCAAGAACTTCAGGAAACCCCACAGTGGGTAACTGGCTGCTTTTGAGGAGACTATCAACAGACCAAATAGTATTTGCTGTCTTTTCTTGAGTAGCACCATTTTTTATATTCACTAAGCTTTGAAAGAAGCAAAGATCTCTGAAATAATATTTAGGTGATGCTTAAATTTGAACAAGCGTTGCCAGACATAGTGGCTCATCCTGTAATCTCAGTGCTTGGGAAATTGAGGCAAGAAGATAGCAGAAAGTTCAAGCCACTTGGAATACATAAGAGCACTGAGTGTTCTTCTGGAGGACCTGAGTTCGATTCCCAGCATCCACATGGCAGCTCACAACTGTCTGTAATTCCAAGATCTCATACCCTTATGCAGTTATACATGCAAGCAAAACACCAATTCACATAAAATAAAAATAAATATTTTTAAAAAATTAAAGAAAACAAATTGAACAGTTCTTAAAACATCCTCAGGGCTGAGCATATAGATTAGTGCTATAGAATTTGTTTAGCATGGGTAAGCACTTGATTACCCCTTAAAAATCAAACAAGTCCCAAACCACAATTTTTACAACAGTAACATCCATAATTATCAAGATAGTATTAATAATAAAACTGATAATAATTTATTGAGGACTTAGCTTATGTTAGGGATTATATTAGGAACACTGTATATATAGTCTAATTTTCATATCTTTTCTTTTAGGAAAGTCATACCATTCACCTTAGAGATGAAGAATCTGAAGAGCAAAGTGTTTAAACCACTTCAAACTTCCTCCAGGGCTAGTAAATTTTAGAACTTAGGTTTCACTTCTACTGTATACTGCCTGTTCTATTACGCTGGAATCATTAGGCACACACCTTATCGGGCCCTATTGTATCCCAGCCAATGTGGAATCTAACTTCACTGTCTCTTATCAAAGATCCTTTCACCATCTCGAAAGCTCAGTGTCCTTTACACCCTGAGCAGTACCATAAACAAAACTCTAAAAAAATCTATAATAAGTCTCTAAAACTGTCTTAGCACAATGGCTAAGAGATGTATGGAGTAAATCTGATTGGCTCAGTTGTGACCTGTACATCGCTTGCATTTTTGGAGGTTAGGTCTCTTTTCTGTGTGAGCAGCACCACCTACCTTTTAGGGATAGAAGAAACATGAAAATTAGATCTATAAATGGCCTGTAACTAGGAAAGGTCTTTGAGTAGATGGTAACATTGCCCCAGTTCCAAGGAGGTATTCTCTGATTGGCTATGTTTTCCACTTTTTCTTGTCTTTTACCTCAGAAGAATAGGTTTTTCAAAGAATTATGGAGAACCTGTCTTGTATCTCCCTGGCCACTTGCAAGAAATAAGTAATATAATTCTTGATATCAAAAAAGTTATTTGGCTAGGAAAAGCAATATACATGAAAAATAATAGGCATTCCCCATATAATAACAATAGCATGTGATAATAAAACTTGAATGTCATTCCCAGAGAACAGAGAGGAAGAACTAATTCCACTGGGGAGCAGTCAGGACAAGCTCACATATGTGCAGTGAGTAAAACAAATAAGGGACATATCCTAATCCTCCACATACACATCCCCCCAGTGAAGAAACTAGCAAAACAGCCTTTTGGCTGGTTCTTAATGAAGAGTGCAAACATAGGTAAGGATTCCTGGGCCTGACCTGGTCATTACATTCTCACATTTGCCCAAAAGAGGATTAGAAAGACTTTGGTGACCAACTAAATAAGGCAACAGTTTCTCATAGGGCACATACGCTCATGCTCATGGCTTCTAAGTCCCATTTATGTGTCCAGAGAAGGCTACATCCTTCTGCGCTTGGGGTTTTCAACCAGATAAGATCTGAGGGAGAAGATGGATATGGTCCCTCCTAGTAAGCTTCACTTTTTTGTGCCCCGGTCACTAAAGGTCTGTCTTTCATAGTGTATTCTGCTTTAAGCTTCACCAATCAATCAAGAACCTATAACCCTAGTCTCTCTTGCAGCAGTTTCCTTGGCAACCATGGCCCTGCCAGAAAGCTCACCAACCCACAGTGGGACCATGTGAAGCCCCACAGCTCTGTCAGGAATGCTCTGCTTTTAAATAGTAGGAGATCACACTAAGATTTTTTTCTTGCTCAAATGTCAACCCAGATTTCATCATTTTGTATTTGTAGTGCACCTCTCATCTGGACAGCTTGAAGCAGGACTGGTTCTTCCCTTATTGAGATGAATGTTATCATTAGTCACACCATTCCAGTAAGGAATCAGAAATAAGGGTGGGGGGGAATCAAAGGATTCTTCAGTGAAGTGTCTTCTTCCTTTCTCTTTCTTTCATCCTTCCTTTAATGTTTTCATTGTCTTTGTTCCCACTTCCTTAACTTATTTCATTTTTTTTTTTCTTAAGCAATAACTCTGGCAATCCATTGAGATTAAGCCTTATAGTTGTCTCTGGAAATACCAATTGTAAAGGTTGGAAGTGAGATCACAGACTATGCAGGCTCCTCAATGGATGCCGCCCTGTTGATTTTCCAGTCATCTGAGCCAAACATGACTGGTGTCCACATCACACGTTCCTAGTGCAGTTCCCACTCTGACTTCCTAGGGATCACCAGAGTTACTCTTTTTCTTTCCTTAAACTAGTTACTCATCTTTGGAAGTTGTTCTTAATGAGACTTCAACAACAACAACAATAAACACACATAGATTAGGCCAGCTGAAGGCATCCATAGTCCTGCCTAGTGTCTGCTCACCACCTGGGACCAAGGTAACATCTGAGCCTGGGCTGTTGCTAAAGGCCATGGCTGGGTCCGTGCTTCTACCTGGGCTCTGTGTTGCTATCTACAACTTTAGTAACCACTGAAAGATATAGGGATGACCAAAGTCTGGTCATACATGTGAGGCCAGATAGGAATCTGAGGGTCATGCTTCACCTAAGGCCATACAAATCTGAGTGGCCTGTGCTATCACAAAGTGTCATATTGACATTTAGGCCCTGGCTACAACTAAGGGTCATGTGTGGGTCTGTGGCCACCTTAGCCAGGGTCTGTGTTGAAGTCTATAACTTCTGATACCATTGAAGGCCATGTAAACCAGTCTAGGCTGGTTCCTGGAGCCATATTGGTATCTGTGCCACACTGCTGCAGGGACTGTACTGACCTGAGTGGCCTGTGTAAGGATTCCTGGCATTCCCTAGCTGAGCCCCTCAGCTGAGGTGGGATGCACCTTGCACAGAGGCATGCCCCTGGACGTGGTTACGTAAACCCTGCGGCACTGCATACGGAAGCACCTCCCTGGACCCATGATGCATACCTGTGCACGCCCCTTCCCTTAAAAGCAGCTGCAAGCACGTGCTCCGGTCCTCTTTTTCTTTCTCTGTCCCCTGACTTCTGATCTGCTCCTCTGTCTCTTTAACCACCTGGGACTCCTCTCTTAAATAAACTCCAGTGTGTGGCCTTGTTAGTGTGCTTGCTCTCATACTCGGAACTAACAGCCTGTGCTACCACCTGGGGCCATAGTAACATCCAAGCTCAGGTTGCTGCTGAGGACCAGGTCTGGGTCCATGGTCCCACCACAGCTTGCTTCTGTGTTGATGTTCATGGCCTATGGAACCATCAAAGGCCACATAGATACCAGGGATATAGGCTACAACTTCTGGCTGTGTGAGTGACCAAGGGTCAAACTTCTGCTGGGGTCTTGCCTATGTGAGAGGAGTTTCAGTGAGGGCCCAGTGATGATGGTGTACCAGAGACCTTGAACTAGAGCAATGAACATTTTGTGGGTAGGGCTTATTGGACAAAAGAGTATACTGTGATACACTGAAGCTTCCAATGGCACCAGAGTGAGTAAAGAGGTATTGAAGAGATGGTGTTTCCTTCCTTTAAAAAAAATTGAGGTGGGGTGTTGAGGGTTTCTTGAAGAGGATGCTGCAAGGGTGAGGGATAAATAAGGATAGACTGGAAGGTAAGTGGTATTTGGGTACATGATGTGAAATTCCCAAAGAATCAATAAGAATTATGCTATAAAAAATAAAAAGAAAAACACCAAGAGTCCACATATAGAAATAAAACTTCCCAATAAATCAGTTAGGGTAGAGTTCCCCCAAGATTAGTGTTCATATATGTCCCCAGGGATTGTGTTTAAAATGTGACTTTGTTTCAGTGTTACATGCAAATGAAGGTCATATTGCTAGTCAGGTCAGAATTCCAGCCTTTGAGACAGGAAGGGCTTTGGTTTCTGTGTTTGCAATTATCCTGTTTCTCTCTGTGCTATGTTTGGATGGGAAGAGGAAGCACATTTTCCATTCTCATGTAATTTTGTTTTAACCAAGAATGCTTTCACATCCATTTCTTCCAGACATGCAGGTTATTACATGGTATATTATATTCATGTTTTCTGTCCAATGACCAAAAACTAATAAGATTTCACTTCTAGTTGCTTATACCTATCACAAAAAGGCTAACACTGGAGCCCAGTCGCAGGTCTTCCTGAGATGCCACTATGATAAACAGGTATGTGGTGAAGAAATTGTTTGCTGAGAAGGAGAAGCAAATTGGTTCATGCATTATTGAATATATGTAGAATATTATTTTGAGGTGTGTTACATTTGTTTATAATACAGAATATTTGTTTAATGATGCAAAGGTATGTTGTGTTCTTTTATGTTGCATTTGTTTAACTTTGTGAAGCTGTGTTAATTTGCCTGTCTAAAACACCTAATTGGTCTAATAAAGAGCTGACTGGCCAATGGCAAGACAGGGAAAGAAAAGGTAGGGCTGGTGGGCAAAGAGAATAAATAGGAAGAGAGATTGAGAGGCAAGAGAGATCAAGGAATGAGAAAAGTGGGAGAGGAGGATTCCAGGGGCCAACTACCAAGCCACACTGCCAGACATAGAATAAGAAGAAAAGAAAAGATATACAGAAATAGAGAAGGATACAAGTGTGGTGAAATGTTCTCTATACAATATAAATAAAAACTGTTTAAACCCATACAGAGCACCATAAAAGTAAGTAAAAAATCAGAGGCAGCCAAATAAGAAAGAGGGGTGGAGTTTACTAGTCGCCATCCGTCCCCCCAAAAAAAAAACATATAAAAATTCAAGTGAGCCACGAGCTACAAGCCACGTAATAAATAAATTCATAAAAATAAATTAATTTAAAAAAAAAACTAAATAATAATGTGCTTAAGATATGGGCCAAACAATATAAAATATATAAACATATAATTCATTTCTTTTAAGAGACAAAAACTACAAACACACAAACCAAGCTCCACACCGCCGACACCACACACGTGCCAAGTCACAAATCTCCAGACCCAAACAAGCCAAAAAAAACTTACTACAACAGATGGCGCCCCACGTTGGGCGCCAAATATCGCGGAATAAACTTGCCACTAATTGTTATGTTTTAAATAAGATTTATTTTGTTAGAATCACGAGCAAAAGAGCTAGCCACTGTAGTACGGAGCCGCCACGCGCTGGAGCCAGAAGGACCGCCCCTCCTTACGCCGCCGCCGCTGCGCGCGCTGCCCCAGAAGCCTCTCCTTACGCCGCCACAGCACGCGCTGCCCTGGAAAGCAATGCCTCTCTAGTACAATCTGGGATTCCTGCTACATACAAGCCTAGAGATTAAAAAGTGGGATGATTTAATTTTAAAAAAGCTGGCTAGAAATAAGCCAAGCAAAGGCCAGGCATTCATAAGTAATAATAAGACTCAGTATTTATTTGGGAGCTGGATGGCAGGTCCTCCCAAAGAGCCAAAAAGTAAAGAGTAAGAGGAAAAAACAAACAATAACAGTGGAAAGAGGCAGAAGTGAAGACATAAAGGTGGTAAGAAACAGGTTGATATGGTCTATGCTAACAGGCCTACACTGCTACCTGGGGTCAAGTGATGTTTGGGTCTGTGCTGCCACTAAGGGCCATGTCTGGGTCCAAGCCCCACCTTAGCTGGGATTTATGTTCATTTCCATGGACCAGGATACCACTGAGGACCATGTGGTTGCCCATGGTCTGGGTCAACACCTGATGCCATGTTGATGTCTGAGACCAAGCTGCCTCCAGACTCATACTAATCTTATCTGTGCTGCAACCCAGGGCCATGGTGATATCTGGGCCCAAGATATAGCCGAGGGCCAAATCTGGGTTCATGATCCTAAGGCAGCAGAGAGAACTGGTCCTGATTTTTACTGGATGCTTCCATGTAGGAGCTGCTCCTTCCTCCTGGGAAATCTGGCCCCAACCTTCAACAGCCCAGGAAGAATTGTCCCTGCCCCTCACAGGCCACAGCAATGGAATATCTGGCCCTGACCCTCACCTGATGGGAAGACCTGGACTGACCAATTCAGTTACCACCCAGGCACATATCCAGGTTTTGGAGTTGACCCACCCAACATCTACTCCATTTATGACCTGCTAGAGTGCCTGAAGGGACTAGTCCTGCAGAACCATAACTGCAAGATCTCCTAATTCTAGGAAACATCAGACTGTCTGAAAGGAGTTTCAATTAGGGTCCAGTATTGATGGTGTACTAGATGTCAGAGGCCTTGAACTAGACCAGTAACTTGTTGCAATGAACATTTGCAAGTAAAGCTGTTACAGCTATTAGCTACACTGTATGATATACCTTAGCTCCCAAGGCCACTATGACAAGTGAATATGTGAAGGAGAAACAGAAAAAATGGAGAAGCAAAATGTTTATTTTATTAAGGAGAGGACTACAAGGGTGGAGGCAGACATGGAAGGACTGGGAAATAAGTGCGATTGGAGTGTATGATGTAAATTCCCAAAGAATCAATTTAAAACATTATGAGAAAAAAAGACTAATCTAAGACTACAGAAATGGTGTGTGTATTATAGAGGACCTTTGCTGGGCTTCTGCACCCACATTAGATTGCTCACAATCACCTGCAGTTTCAGCTCCCGAGTATTTGATACCCTCTTTTGGCCTTTGTAGGCACTGCCCTCTTCTGGCCACTGTGGGAACTGCACTCACAATGCATATGGCCACACAGAGATACATATATATCAAAATAAATCTTTTAAAAAAAGGCTAATCCAATTTGAATATTTTGTTATCATTGTAGCAGTATAAAATCAGTGCACTTGTTCTTAATAACACACACAGCAAGTTATTTCACATACTCATACTCAGCAAATGGTTTTCAGAGAAATCTTGAAGTGTTTTTGTTTTTTTGTTTTGTTTTGTTTTTTGTTATTTTACTAGTGACAAACTCCCAGAAACTCTAGCACCATAATGAATGGAACTCACCACTTCAGCTGCTCCAAGTGGCTTGTTTCCAGATCAATTGATAGTTGACTATGATGATGAGCCTAAGAAGACAATCTGCCTCCACCTCAGCTTGTTTAGATAACATCACTCACCCCACTATGACTGTACCTAGATTATGAGAAAGTATTTGTGCTTAGAAGTCTTTTTAATAGTTAAGGATGCTTAGATGATGTCATCATGATTTGGCCATGCCCAGATTCCAATGACTAAGTATCTTCTAAGAGACAGGGATTTAGGGAAGAAAGGTGAACAAATGAGATGATAGAGAATGGGGCTCTTGTCATGATCCAGAGGCCATCTGGAGGATTAGAATCCAGAACAAGTATGAAAGAATTGTTCCCTGTGCCCTGGAAGTAATTTCTGATATATTGGTTTTGTATTTCTGACCTACAGAGCTCTAAAATGACAGCTAGTGTTATGTCCTGCCACCTATTTTGTGGTAATTTGTTGTGACAGATGTAGGATACGTATAGTATATCCAACTTCCCAACATTTATCATAGAAAAATATTCGAATATTTTCAGTCAGCCCTTCAGGCTTTCCATCATTGAACTTCGGATGTTTCCCCTTGTCCCACAGTACTTCTGCTGTGTGGCCTGGGCACTTCCAGTTTGCCTATGGGCTGGTTCTGAGGATAAGAACAATTCAGTATTAAATATGTGAAATGGTAGGCATTCTCTGACCAGACTCATTTAGGGAATGCATATGCACTTGCTGTACTCTGAAAACCGTACAGTTAAAAGTTCTGTTTCTCATGTTGCAAAATAAGGCATTCTTAAATTTTAATAAAAA
Source organism: Sigmodon hispidus (assembly GCA_004025045.1). Taxonomy (NCBI): domain Eukaryota; kingdom Metazoa; phylum Chordata; class Mammalia; order Rodentia; family Cricetidae; genus Sigmodon; species Sigmodon hispidus. Next base: position 161,867 of record PVIH01003105.1, read on the forward strand.
AAAATGAAAGAGATATGGACATATTTGAAATTATTAAAAAGTTAACGTTAAAAAGGCTATCTTTATGGAATGAAACAACCAGTTAACTTAGTTTTGTCCTTAAACTTTCAAGTTTGGTTCATGGTAGCTGTAAATTCTAAGGCAATGGCCCGCAAAGGTTGTCTAAGCTGCATGAGTCGCTGCTGCCATCGTGTGGCCTACATGCTGAACTACATTTATTTCTTTTCTCTCTCCTACCAGCAGGGGGCAGGGGTTGAGAGTGAGAACCAGGTTATAATTTTGAACTTGTGTCCTTCAGCTGGTGTAGCAGAATGAGATAGCGTTTCTTTTTCTTTCTTAAAATTAGATGCAAAACAGAACAATACAACACAACTGCTAACAATTGGTGATAATTCACAAACAGCACTGACGCTGAAAGAATACAGTGAGAATTCCAATTCGATGGTTAGTCCCTACCCATTCTGTGCTTTCTGCTCTTTGGCACACATGCTTCTGGCGGCGGAAGATGAGGAAGGTCAGACATTTAGGAGGCCAGATGATATCTAGTCTTTCCCTGGAATTTCCGATATTTTGGGTAAGGTGAGGCCAATGTTGGTTCTCTGTCAGCTAGTGTTCTGGTTGTCTAATTTTCTAGGGAATAGGACAAATATACTTCAGTTTCCAACTTGGTGCATAGTTGTCATCATTTTAAAATTATTCTAATGCACCAGCCTACTTTTTCACTTAGATTTACCTCAACAGCTCCTTTCCCCAGATTCCAGTAAATTACCAGATACACTAACGCTCAGATGGTAGTTGAAGTTCTCAAGAGCAGATGTTTTAGTGCTCACCTCCTCCAGCACTACTAGAGATGTGAGGGGTATATTCCATAATCTTTTAAAATGTTCTTTGAAAGGCCCCCAAGAAAATAAATAAAATCCATAAGCATTGTTCTTACAGCATCAGATTACTAATTTTAATCAAATGAAAGAGTTGTAAATAAAAAGGTTCTATGTTAAGTGAACAGTGAAGGTAGACCATGTTATTTGGGGTTTATTTTGGTTTGGTTTTTGTTTTTACAAATGTGTGTTTATTGATCCCTTTAGTCTTCTTTGTGACACAATAATAGTCAATAAGAAACTTAAGGAGAAAAGACATTGGCTCATGGCTAGGACAGCATGACAGACAGAGCAGCTCCTAGTTGTGGAGGCAAGCATGTAAAGCAGGTCACATTGCATCCATAGCCAGGAAGCAAAGAGAAACTTTAGTACTCTATTTGGCATTTCTTTTTAACTGGGTCCCCACACATGGGAATGAAGCTGTTAATCCAACAAATGGGAGAGGTTGAAACATTGACCCAAATTATAGCTAAATTAATTAAAGCAAACTTTTTTTTTAATCCATGTATGTGGGATGATTCTTCCTAAGGTGAGGTTCAAGAGCTCATAACAGGACATGGGAAAGATAAGGGGTTTTATAGCTCAAGGATAGGAGGATTGGCAGCAAATAGACAGGCTTACAGACACAGAACATAAACACAAGTTAGTCATAACAACTTCCTGAAATAAAAGAGCTTGCCCGTGTTTCTGGGACATCCTATTCTCCCTCAGCACTAGTTAAGTCCATGCAACAGAACTGCAGAAGATGAATTCACAAGCAACAAAAGTCACTACTGGCCTAGTGCATAAATTTATCTCCTAATGCAGTCCTCTGTTTTCATTTTCTATTTTGTTTAACTGCTATGGCACTAATTTCCAGGGAACCTGAAAGTTACATATTGAGGATTCCAATGTTCCCATCAATCTAATAGACAATACTGTGTTCATCTGCTCAACTTTTCAGTAGTGTTAGCCACATCAAAGGCGATGTCTACTTTGACTGAGCTACTAGACATTTTGGCTTCTATTTTCTCCAGTGATTACCTGCCTCCTGCTACAAGGAATATTGAGTAAGCTTATGCAGACAGATAGCACTTACAGATATTTCTCAGAATTTGAAGGCAGTAATACATGATTATACTTAACATGGTATTTCAAAGCTAGCTGCCTCCCTTCAGTTCCGATCCCTCACCTCTGTCATTTGGTTTTTTTTTTTTTTTTCTTTTTTTTTCTTTTGTGTGTGTGTGTTATCTTTTTTTTTCTTTTTTTAATTATTATTATTATGAACAAAGAAGGCACACTTTCTATCCTTGTATATCCTTATTCAAGATCCCTTCCCCCTCCTGCCACATCAGGTCATTCTTTCTTCTCCACAACTCTCCATCTCCTCCCTGGGCAGGCAACAGACAGTCCCATGGTCCCACTGACCCAATATTGCTTAGTTCAGTCTCCACTCCTGGCAGATCCAGTTTTCTCCCCCCCTCCCTCAAGAGTGAGTCAGGTGTTCCTCTAGGGCGAGTGGCATCTGAGGAATCAGTCCAGGGTGTTTCTGTTCCCAAGCTGTTCAGTGGTTGTGGTTTGCAGCTTGGGCATGCTTGGTGTTTTTCTTGCTTGTTTGTTTAGAGACCACTAATGAGTCAGTACATCCCCTGCTTATCTTTCTGAGTTTGTGATACCTCGCTCAGGAGGATATTCTCCAAGTCCATCCATTTGCCTGCAAATTTTAGGATATCATTTTTTCTTACTGCTGTGTAGTATTCCATTGTGTAGATAGATGTACCACAGTTTGTTAATCCATTCTTCAGTTGAGGGACATCTAGGTTGTTTCCAGGTTCTTACTATTACAAATAACGTTGCTATGAACATAGTTGAGCTAATGCCTTTGGAGTATGACTGTACATCTTTAGGGTATAAACCCAGAAGTAGTATTGCTGGGACCTTGGGGAGATTGACTCTCAATTTTCTGAGAAACCGCCATACTGCATTCCAAAGTGGCGGAACAAGATTTAACTCCCAGCAACAATGGAGGAGTGTTTCCCTTGACTCCAGCATAGGCTGTCCTCAGTGTCTTTTATCTTAGCCAATCTAACAGGTGTTAGGTATCTCAAAGTTGTTTTGATTTGCATTTCTCTGATGGCTAAAGATGATGAGCACTTTTCAGGTGCCTTTCAGCCATTCGAAATTCTTCTGCTGAGAATTCCCTTTTTAGATCTGAATCCCATTTTTTGATTGGGTTATATAAGGTTTTGGGCTCTAGATTCTTGAGCTCTTTATATATCTTAGAGATCAGTCCTCTATCACTTGTAGGGTTGGTGAAAATCTTTTCCCATTCTGTAGGCTGTCGTTTTGTCCTATTGACAGTGTCCTTGGCTTTACAGAAGCTTCTTAGCTTCAGGAGATCCCACTTATTGATTACAGGTCTTAGTGTCTGTGCCACTGGTGTTATATTTAGGAAGTGAATGCCTGTGCCAATTTGTAGAAGTGTATTTCCCACTTTCTTTTCTATCAAGTTTAAAGTGACTTGGTTTATGTTGAGGTCTTTGATCCACTTGGATTTGAGTTTTGTGCAGGGTGACAGGCTTGGATCTATTTGCATTTTTCTACACACTTCCATCCAGCTATGCCAACAACATTTGTTAAATATACTATCTTTTTTTCCATTGAATATTTTGGGCCTCTTTGTCAAAGATCAGGTGTTCATAGGTTTTGGGTTAATGTCTGGATCCTCAGTTCTATTCCATTGGTCCACAAGTCTGTTTTTATGCCAGTACCAGGCTGTTTTTATTACTGTAGCTCTGTAGTATAACTTGAAGTCAGGGATGGTGATACCTCCTGAGGTTCTTTTGTTGAGTAAAATTGTTTTGGCAGTCCTGGATGTTGTAGAAAGTTTTCCCCCAGCCGTTTCGGCCCAGGAGTTTGTGACATGGTCCGCAATGGAGGTTCGGAACCTAGTCCGCGCTGCAGCTTTTGTCCCCCAAAGAAATGAATCAGAAGCTTATATACTTTATACTGTTTGGCCTATGTCTTATGCTCATTACTAGCTAGCTCTTTCATCTTAATTCAACCCATTTCCATTAATGTTCCCACCATGTGGTTTAGCCCGTGGCTCACCTGGATTCCTACATGCTTCTTCTTCGGGGGACAGATGGAGACTGACTAACTCCACCCTCCTTCTGCTTGTCTCTTCCTCTGATACTCCACCCACTTCTACAGTGCTCTACATAGGCCAAATCAGTTACTTTATTTACATCATACAGAGAACATTTCACCACATTTCCTCTTTTCTGTCTAATTAAAAGGAAGGTTTCAATTTCCATATAGCAAAATTACAACAGAACAGCTCTCAATCAGGAATTATAGTCACAATATCCAGTCTATTTGTATTCACAAAATTAAAGAGAATATTCCATTATCTACCTTATCATTGTGAGTCTAAAGTTTCATATCTAATATACCTTTTAAGCCAAAAAGAACTATACCTATAATTATTAAACCTTCAACCACATCAAAGACCACAGAAGGATATATTATTATGCAAATAAACAGAAAGTTCAAGCAACTTCCAAAGTCTACAAAATGACAGAGATAACACCTGTCTGCCTGGATAGTCACCCAAAGCAAAGTTCCTTTGTAATGTTGGGGCATCCATCTTTAGCCTATAGGCTAAGTCTCTGGCATACATTTCAGTGATGCAGGAAATCAGTCACAGTCCATCAGTTGCTTCTCCTTGTGTCCTGAAGAATGCCTGGCAATGTTTTCTGCAAAGCAGGAACCTGAAGGACCATCTAGGCTTGTTCTGCCAACATTCAGAGGTCACTTTCCTATGGAACCTGCATGTCTAGTTTATACAGCATACTATCAAGCAGTCAATACCAGAACAGCTTCTTGTCCAGTGGCTAACTGTTGCCACAAAGTAAATTCCACATGAAGTTTCTTCAATGCCTATCATTTTCCTGAAATACATTGGTCCTGCCAAGAGCAGACCTTTTTCACTGTCTAGAAAAGTTTAAGTTCTTAAAATATTTTAAATGCCATATTCTGCATGTCTTTGAAGTGTTTGAAGACTACCTATTTAATTGAAACATATCTTTGTATACGTACAAAAACCTAACTAACATGACTATAAGTTTGGTTATCATAGATGACTATTAATCTGCATTTCTCAATTATACATTACAATTTTAAATGAGCTACATCAGCATCATACCTTAATTAACAGTAGAAAAATACATACAGCATAACAAAATTGACCTTAAGTTTATATCAATAAACCAAAATCCACTTATCTTTTCTAATCATGCCTATATCATATCCTCCTCCCCCTCTTTTTTTCAAAAGATTGACTATGACCATTAACCATTTATAATGAAAACAAACATTAATAAGCAATATTTTTGGGAAATTGGATGTAGCTTTCTGTCTTTTACTACTTCCTGCTGTCAAAGAACGATGATGATCTCATGGGGTTTTGAAGCTGGATCATTTCAACTGGCCATCTTGGAAGCTGAACTTCCCATCACAGAATTTCAGGTGGCCTTGGCAAATGGAACCACATTTGCCTAGGACCAATCCACAGGTTTTGATCTTCTGTGGAGACAAAAGCAAAAACTCTTTTCCCAAGCAACATATTCTTATAAACAGATTTCAAAGTCAAGATATTTTTAAAGTATATATATTTGTTTAACTTAGAAGCCTTAGCGATCAATTGTCTCTCTGCAATTAGGTCATTAAAAGTTAAAAAATTAAAATAAAACAAAATAAACATAATCTAGACCCTCTGTTTATTTGCCATCTTTCCATGGCCTTTTTTAAAATCTTCTTTTCTATTTCTCTTTTAAAGGGCTTTCTCTACCCTCTTTTCTTTCTCTCTCTGAAGCCTATGTGTATTTTACATACATTGTACACTGTTTAGAGGTTTTGTGAGTCTAAATTTGTTATATTGAGACTTCTTAATCATTTTCCAACCCAAAGGGCTTTTAAAATGTTGGTATCACTTTAATTGCTGACTCCGCCACTTTTGGCAGCGTTTCAATATGGCAGAGGAGCCTGCACATCTCTGCCGATGGCGGCAAAGCAGTGGACTCAGGAAATGCTGCTACCAGAAAAACCTTATTAAACTGTTTCCTTTCTGTTCAATATAAGCAAAAGCCTTAAATCAATCATACTTGTGCTAAGCCTTCTGTGAAACATATGAGTTTAAGCTGTGTGCCACAGATGCGCCATTTTTAAATTCCTGCCTGAACACTACACTGTCTCTGTACCATAAATCAATTCAAATACGCAATTCAGAAAGCCACTTTTGGCTCTGTTTCAGTGATCTCGAATGCTCTTTAAGCTTTTTAAACTTTCTCATGCTTTATGCGGGTGTTCGCCCACCCAGGGATGCCATCTGTTGTAGTAAGTTTTTCACAGCACCTGTTTTGGGCTGGGTTTTTGTGACCTGGGCCACGGCAGGGTTTTGGAACCTGGTCAGCACCATGGCTTTTGTCCCCCAAAGAAATGAATAAGATGCATATATTACTTCATAATGTTTGGCCCATGTCTTAAGCACGTTACTAGCTAGCTCTTTCATCTTAAATCAACCCATTTCTACTATTCCACCCACCACATGGTCCTCTGTGGCTCACCTGTATTTCTTACATGTCTTCCTTCTTCAGGGACCAGATGGAGAATGACTGACTCCACCTTCATTCTACCCGCTTATGCTCTGATTCTCCACCCACCTCTAAGGTACTCTACATAGGCCAAATCAGTTACGTTATGTGCATCATACAGAGAACATTCCACCGCACTGCCTTTCATGTTATTCCAAATAAAACAATACAAAACATTGAGTATTGTTCTTTCAAGAACCAAAAAATATTGTGTTGGGATTTTGATGGGCAGTGCATTGAATCTGTAGATTGTCTTTGGTAGAATTGCCTTTATTACTATGTTGATCCTACCTATCCAGGAACATGAGAGAGCTTTCCATTTTCTGATATCCTCTTCAATTTCTTTCTTCAGTGATTTAAAATTTTTGTCAAATAGGACTGTTACTTCTTTGGTTATGGTTACTCCAAGGTATCTAAAACTATTTGCAGCTATTATGGAGGGTAATGTTTACCTTATTTCTTTTTCATCTCTTCCATCTTTAGTGTATAGAAGGGCTACTGATTTCTTTGAGTTAATCTTGTATCCTGCTACATTGCTGAAGGTGTTTGTCAGCTGTAGTAGTTCCTTGGAAGAATTTTGTGGGTCATTTATGTATACAATGATATTATCTGCAAATAGAGATAGCTTCACTTCTTTTCCAATTTGTATTCCCCTAATCTCTTTTTGTTCCCTTATTCCTTTAGCTAAAACTTCGAGAACTATATTAAATAGATAAGGGGAGAGAGGACATCCTTGTCTAGTTCCTGATTTTAGTGGGATTGTTTTGAGTTTTTCTCCATTAAGTTTGATACTGGCTGTTGGCTTCTTGTAAATCGCCTTTATTATAGTTAGGTATTTTCACTGTATTCCTGATCTCTCCAGAGCTTTAATCATAAAGGAGTGTTGGATTTTGACAAAGGCTTTTTCAATATCTAAGGATATGATCATGTGGTTTTGTTCCTTTAGTTTGTTTACATGATGTATAGCATTTACAGTTTTTTGTATGTTAAACCAGCCCTGCATTTCTGGGATGAAGCCTACTTGGTCATGGTGGATGATATCTTTTATACATTGTTGTATACGGTTTGCCAAAATTTTGTTGAGAATTTTTGCATCAATATTCATGAGGGAAATTGGTCTGTAATTCTCCTTCTTTGTTGTGTCTTTGAGTGGCTTGGGTATTAGGGTGATTGTGGCCTCATAAAAGGAATTTGGCA